>WOVY01013956.1:0-76298 GCA_013436015.1 Rhipicephalus annulatus
ATGCATCCGCAATGCTCATTTTGTAGGGAATATCGTTGCATGCGACTGAAAAAGAGGGACCAACGTCAGCACCGAGGCTAGATACTCATACTGGCCCAACCAGTCGCGAGCTAATGTGGGTCCTCGCAATCATCCAGTTTCTATGGCGGGGAATCAGTCTGGTTGCTCTGCCGGGCATGCTAGATTTCCGAAAGGCCTTGAATCATTTTCACTCATTGTGATAATCCATCCAAACATAAGTTTATTCAAAGGTTACAAAACTTCTTAAAAGGAAAATAGACATGCAAGTCCTCCCAAAGTCACGCATAGACAACTAGACTTACTTTTTAGTCACAATTAAATGCAACCATACACAGTTTATTGGCACTAAGTATTCGAAATAGAACAGTAAATTTTCAATGGCTAACAATTTTGGTCAGAAATGCCCCAGAATAGGTTTTGTTATGAAACAAAACTTTCAAAAGTCGGATAATAGAATATTTCCCATAAATGTTCAAATATTACTAGATTTACAGCGGCCACATTGTCCAGAAACGCTTCCACGCCCAGTCATTATATCTTCATCATCATCAGCCTGAGTACCACCCTGGTTAATTCACCATCCGTTTTACTGAATGGGAAGAGACTCTAAAAGTCGTATCATAGGACAATTTCAAAAGCAATAGGTTCACCACTTTTGCCAGAAAAGCACATTTTTTTAAATAAATGCACATTTTAATTATATGCAAGAAAACACTTAAAAAATTATTAACACAAAATTTTCAATGGCTATAAGCTCGACGCGTTTGTTCAGAAATGCACGCACAATGAGGTTCCTCAAAATGTACTTCACACACAAAAAAAAACATATTTATACCCCCGAGTGGGAAGTGTACAAATGCGGATCATTGCTTCGTCTTTCTTTCCCTCTCGTTAGCTGAGGAGCACTTTAGTGGGCCGATCTGTCGTATGCCGTTATTGCGTGCTGTAGTCGTCGCTTAGCGTAACGGGGGCATAGCCAGTTGTATACTGATAAGCGCGCGCTGGCGCCATAGAGAAGTTTCTCCCGCTTGTTCTTCGAGAGCCTTGGTGACGATATTAGGTGCGGACCACTTTTGGGGCTCGGGCTGCCGTATGTTGTCGTCGCTTGCGCAGGGACCGGCAAAACCACCTGTAAAAATAGAAAGAAATGAGAAGAGAGCAAGAGAAAGAAGAGAGGAAAATCGGAAGGAGAAAAATGAAATAAATAGAAAAAAATCACAGGAAATGTGAAAAAAATAAATAAAAAAGAGAGGAGTAAAGAAAGCAAGAAACAAAGAGAAACACAGAAGAAGGCTGCCCAGTACTGCAATTCTTTCAGCCTCGGTGCCAATAATAGCGCGAAGCTGCATCAATTATTCATTTTAATAAATTGTCGGGGTCATCTACATGAATGAAATACATTGTCAACTGAGGGGGCCGTAGACTTAACATGCCAAGTTTTAGTAAATTATGTTCAGAGAGTAACAAGAAAATACGAAAAATGCACTGTGAAATTCGTGACGTCACGCACGGTGATTTCAGCGCGAAATTCAAAAAAATGGAAACTATCACCTTGATTTTCTCCTTAAATAGTCGGTCTATGATGGTGAAACAATAGACATTAGGATGCCAGAGTATAATTTATGAATTATACTCAGTTCATCGTTTCACTTCAAAAGTCGGGCTTGGTTCAACCGAGAACCGCGATGTTCGCAGCATAGCAAACTCGACAGATGGGACAGCGATGGCAAAGGAAACGGCGGCGAGGTTTATGTAAAGGGCGTGCAAAATGAAGAGGGAAGGGCATAACAGAGCAACTGAGTGTGAAAGCAACGAATTAGTGAGGCGGGAGAAAGGAGGGACCTTGCTTAGTTTTGATCCTGCCTATATATTAGCACAGTTTTGCTAAGACTTCCCCTCAGCTTTACGGGTACTGGACTGTGTTACAGGAAAAATCACGCTTAGATTATTTTTTTTTTTCGGTGCGTAAGTATTGCTATGACAAGAACGCATTTCGTCCGTCTATCCGTCAGCCACATAAGACAGCATAGTTTATCTCTTATTGATTGTTTACCAGGACGATCATTATAAAGAAAAACTATTGAAGAAAACTTTTTCTCTCTCTCTGGTTTCAGGATATTTCAATCCGGGCCCTCATGTCCGTAGGCGGGTGTTTAAACCACTGCACCTCACATTCATGCTTGCTATGCATAAACGTGGCCTCCGCAATTTGCTGCCGGCGGCGCGCCGCGCCGCCGGCAGCCGATCGCGGAGGCCACGGCATAAATTCATTGAGCGCGAGGCGCACCGTTGGAAGAGTTGGCGCCACCGTCGGCGTGACGACATAGCACCGAGTGTATACTCTACACCTTGTTTACTCCGCTTTCCAGCGACTTGCCGCAATAACAACGTTTAACGAGGGAGCGTTAAAGAACTCGTTTCGCAGAAATTCGTCGTCGTTAGTTGTGAACGAAAAAATCATCTTTGAGTGACCTAAAAACGATAAAGATGCAAATAAAATAATAAAAAAAAAATACGCCAAGCCTGCCGGAAGGCGCAGCACAGTCACCTCCAAAGCTAGAAGAGCTGTTATTGTTGTTGTTGTTGTTTCCCTGTGCTAATGGCTCGTACCCAAAGAAGGGGATTGGCGATCATAAGGTGAATTTGCCCTAAACTTTCAGCAATGGTCATTCCTACAAATTTTTGCAACTTAATTTTGATTTGAAATACCGATATCAAGTTTGCAGAAAAAAAAGAAGAAAAATAGTGAGACAGTAATTTAGCAAGAAAATCGTTTAGTCGCAGTGATGTATTCTTGAACGGCGAATAAAACATCCCTGTGGCTGAAACCCAGTGTAGAGGCTCCAAATGAAAGAAGATCAGCTGCCTTTTCTAAACACTAATGGGACGATTGCTGCAAGCACACTTGCGCGATACCCACAACGGCATTATTAATAAAGTTTGTGTGTAGTAGGCTGGCATTCGCCATGCTTTTTTCGTCATTCTTCTGAGAAGCGTGGTATCCGCTGAACACTTGCAAGGGATTTCGTGCCAATTGTTCACGCAGTGGCCGATGATGACGAGGAATTCTGCCTGAAGTGGGTATGCGCCACCGTTAATAGGTGAACAAGAACAAGCTTTGTAGTGGGTTGGAGCATTGGACGACTCACGCGTTACGCTATTCGCATTGTGCGATGACTGGTTGTTTTTCCTCTTTAAAACGCTTTGCAAGTCGTATAAACGCGATACCTTTCCCGACATCAAGCCTGCCTAAAGCAAGTTTGCCAACGAGTCTCAATCACTGGCGTGGCTCAGTGGTAGACTACTGGGCTCGCACCTAGTGGACCCGGGCTAGAGCTACACTGTGTCATTGTTACTAATTTTTCTTTATTCTAATCTCGCGCGTTGTGGTTACGGACACCGGCGACGGTGGTGGACAACTACGGCTGCTCGACCCGAGTTTTGATCTCATATCAGCGTTCGCTGTAAAACTCTCGGTCTCAGTGTGAATCGAACCCGGGTCGTTAGGGTTGGAAGCGGGTGCTCTACCTCGAAAACACCACTCCGCTTGTGAATACAGTCAAAATTATTCCCTGCTTGTCAATGCCGTGAAAGTAACCTTCATGCGTTACAAACACACGAGTCCTGCGTACGTGCTTCACAATACAACGTGAATATTCCCGTAATAATACGTGGTACAAGCGTACATTGTCGTCGGGGCGCGAGAATATAGGATTATCCGAATCGATTCATAGTTCAAAAACTGTTACCTACTACAAAAGGCCACACACGCTACTGCACCCTTAGGGCCACGTAGTGGGTACAAAGCAAGTTCGAAAATACGCACGAATATGTATATTAACGTAAATCTAAGTTTCAGGTTAACAATCTCTGGGTCACTGTTGTTGCAATGCGAACCCGAGAAACCCACTATCACCACGCGTGCGTTAATCGTTCGTAACTGAATTTTCAGGTGCGGGCCACGCGTCTTTATATAAGCAGCTCTTCGCCACTTCTGCCCGGCCACAGCTGCGCCACACGTAATCTACGACCAGTGCAGCCATCTCAACCAGCAGTGCGCAGCAGCATAGCTGGTGACGTCACCACTACACCTCGCTTCGATACAGGCCTATTTATACGTGATTTCGATCGTCCGTCCCACGAAACAGACAAGACTGTGAGGGCTGCGCACTGGGGAAAGAGGGTCACCATAACGACCAACAACGTCGTAAAGTCAGGGTGACAAGTCCGATGACGTAACGAATGTCTCGTGATGACTGTGAGGTGGCGCTGACAATGGGCGCGAGTGCGATACGTGGTAGTTCGCCGGCGCTGCCTTCCGTCAAGTCCAGCGAAACGGCCGATGCGCCAGACGTCACCGAGCTCACGTCACGTTGGGATTTCGCAGGCAGCCGATGTACAGGATGGCCTTGCGCTGCCGCTCGACCACGAGAAACATGAAAGGTCGGTTCACCTCGAAGCTGGGCAGATCGGTGCGCTCGGCCAACTTGAGCGAGTTCGAGCCGTTCATGTCCAGCCTCAAGGGGTTCCTCGTCGGTCACCTCGAAACGCGATCGGCACAGGAAATCGTGCACACACAGCTCCTTCTCGTCTGCGCGAGACAGCGCCAGCAAAAAAAAGCCAGATAAATTAGATTGAAAAAAAAAACCTCCGGCAATTGTGTTCATGACGGCCAGACTCGGAGCTCAGCTTCGATAGAACGTTATTTGATTACATGCTGCAGAATATAACGGCTTTAAACTCAAATAGGTAAAGCGCTTGATAAGCTATAGTGCTCATGACTTCATTATCAATGGAAGTTACATCACTGTCTTTCATCTCAAACGAATTCGGCGAGCATCGATAAGAACACTGCTAGCGAGTCAACAACAAGATTAAACTACATGCATTGCAACTACTTTGTTTTTTATTCTTCTTTATTCAAAAAAGACCTTACAGGCCCCAGAACAGGGCATTGGGTAAGGGGAGGAGGAATCGGAATGGTACAGAGAGGTAACGAACAGTTTACAGGCAGGATCAGTGCAAGAACAACGAAAAACTATATATATATATATATATATATATATATATATATATATATATATATATATATATATATATATATATATAATATATATATATATAAATGAAATCACATTTTAGGCTATACAGGGCGAGGTAAATTTGAGGGAATACAGCACTTGTTGATATGAACATGGCGACAGAGGGATACATTTTAAAAATAAAAGACAAAGGGAATATAAATCACCGTTACGCAATGCACTCAGAATACAGAAAACAGGATCACATGGTGAACAGAGTGAGTAGCTGACGGCGAAATGTATCGGGATTAGATATGGAGGCTATGCAATCAGGGAGGTCATTCCAAAGACGAACGGCCCGATGCAGTGGTGATGAATTGAATGCATTAGTTGACCCGTATATGGGCATGAAGCTGAACTGATTATGCAATCTGCGTGAAAAAGAGTGAGGTGTTTGAAGCTGAAGCCGCGTTCGTTTATTAGAGGTAATATATTTCTGGAACAGACAGAGAAGAGCAATATTGCGACGGCTATCCAATGACGGCAGCTGAAGGTCTGATTTAATTTGTACGCGTCAAAAGAAACTATGCATGAAAAATTGAACCAATGTGCCCGCAGCTATAGCATGGAATGTTCCCAAGTTTTCCACCAGAGCAACTGCTGCATGAAAACCAGTGTACGTACTCAAGTCTAACACGTACGCTGGGACATTGGTCTTGTAGATTAGTATGCGCTGCAGGAACTTATATTGGTCTCGAATTTTTTTTTTTTTTTTGCTCAAGTTGCTCATTCGTCTGGACCCCGGCTGGTGTCAGTTTGTTTTAGTCGAGTATGGTCTCGACCTTCCAGCTGGGACCCCTCAACAGCTATAGGGCCAGACGGCAGCCATCTGGCCTTATTTGGCCCTCTTACTGGGAATAACTGTGAGCCTTCAGGCCGAGTGGTCCCACTAAGCTGGAACCTAATGAAAACCAGATAGAGCTGCAGTTGTTTTCAGGCTAGTACCAGTTGGTCCCGGTTCATCACCAGTAACGCATCTTCAAGTGACAGGGAAAGTACATGCATGGGCTAACGTACCTGATATGCCAGTGAGGTCGGCCTCTTCCTTGTTGAACAGGTCTCGAACTCCGACGGCCGCCAGGTAGCGCGCCATGCTGACGTGCTCGTCGAGCACGAACTTCGGCAGCGTGATGTCGAGCGGGTTGCGCGTGTACCGGCGTTCGAACTCCTGCACGTCTCGAGGCGTTATGTTGGCCTCGATGTAGGCCAGGTCCGACTGCACGTCCGGCAGCAGGATGAGCAGCTGCAGGTCCTCCATCATGCAGGGAAGCTCGAGGACGTGGCACGCCAACCGCTCGACGTGGCAGTAGTTGCAGATGCGACGCGAACACATGGTCGGCACGTTGATCTTGCCATCGTCGGCGAAGAAGGGCATGGGCGCCGTGTACAGCTCGGAGAACTTGTCGAGCCAGAGACAGCGCATGAACGACGTACCCACCATGAGGACCCGGGTGGAGAGGCTGACGTCTTCGACGCTCGCCAGGCCGCTCATCTTGTGGCCCGTCACCCGAAATAGCCAAGCGTTGATCTCCTTCACGGCCAGCGCAGGGTCGCCCTGGAAGTTCACGATGCCCACCTGCGGCATTGGGCAGCAGCACACATTTTTCACGCACGGTGTATATAACGCACTGGGAGACAGCTCCCTCCTTCAATGTTACAGGATAGTTACACACACAAAAAAAAAACATCTTAAGCTCACTGGCGTAGATGTGGGTGGTAAGGGAGGGGTGTTCGCCTGTTTATAATGCATGCCGTTTTTTATTCGTATGATATATAAGGAGATGTTGGCGCACAACTATGCCACCAGCTACACCTATAGCCCTTGAGTGAAGCTTGAACACGTATCTTAAGGTAAAACAAACAAAAGCAGTGCATGGAAAATAGAACACTCGGTCACAGATATGCAGACACACTTATATGCACATATCACAACAAAATGATAAGGAAGTGTTCGAAAGTCAACGAGTGAAGTCTCTGATAATGTCCCTCGCTAATATTCGGTCCAACCAGCACAAAACAGCAGATTGAATGCCGTGTGCATCTATTGTTTAGATTCGGGTGTCACCCGAAAAGACCGTTAGAAGCTCTTGGCGCTGGCCACGCCGCAGTGTTTGACAAGCTTAGCAATTTCTGTATATTGTGATCGTGCGCAGGATGCGAATTTATTTATTTATTTATTTATTTATTTATTTATTTATTTATTTATTTAACAATACTGCCAATCTCATCAGAGATTATAGCAGGGAAGGCATATGAAAACGAATATTTGTTTACACAGACTCATACTGATAGAAAACACAAAAAAGCCGGTATTACAAAATGACATGCAAATCATAGGTTAATATTATACATTGCCGTTAAAGAACACGCAATCAAACAATTTTAGTAATAGCAAAACAAAATCATGAACTAGGTTATCGTTGAAAACGACCGCGAAAAGATAATGCACGCATTTGTAATATGGGGTAGGGAAAACAAGTAGGCATTTTTATTGAACAACTTATTCAAATAATTTTATGAACAATAAACTAATCGAAAAACATGTCACTTGAAAATAACAATCATAAAAACAAAACTTTTGTATTAGCATTATGACACTGACTCGTTTATTTTATATATTGATGATGTGATGTTAGTGCGATTTGCGAGGCAAGCAATTCGCTTTCAATCGCAGCTGTAAACAAGTTTATGGATGATTCAGTACTTAAGGTGGGTTTCAGCGAGTTCCAATCTTTAATAGTTAGAGAGAAAAATGAGTATTTAAAGCAATTAGTGCTAAAGGAGTATTCTACAAGAGTATGGGAATGATCCAGTATTCTGTATATTTGATGCAGAAATAATCACTGAGCAAGTTTTTCCAGCATGCTCAACAGCATGACGCCATTATTTTTGCATCATCGACTGAAAGAGAGTGCTTCTATTATGATTGGCTCCATGAAATTTGCAATGAATCTAAATATTTCTAGCTCTTCACACAAGCCTCAGAATAGTTTTTCATGTCCTTGAATGTAAATGCAACTTGCTTCTCCAGTATTTGAAGTGCTCCATATTGCTCCGAAGTGGAAAATTTTGCTGCTCCGAAAATTGCTCGAAATCGGAAGACCTCGGTGGCGTTAATTTTTTTTTCATTCGTTTGAGATCCAGTAGCTGTCCAAGACGCTGCTTATGTTTTTTTTAGTTGCTGCGTTTTCACCTTTGATGTTGTAAGGTTCAATATATACGACTCGGGCACGTCTGGTCGCTTGATGAGCATTGCATGCTTAGTCAAAAACCATTGAAATGTTTTGTGTTTACCAGAAAGTAACAATTCTAACTAACAGTTAAGTGAGACCCCAGAAATCTGCTCCAAAACTAAATTTTGAAGCTCCAGAACACACCTTTTGTTGTTCGAGATCTGCACCAAAACTCCCTTTTTACTCCTGGAAAACTGCTCCAAAACCGTATTATTCCTGCTCCCGAAGCTGCTCCAACAGACTGAAGCCCGCCTCCACCCCTGTAGTGCTCTGAAAACGTACTGCCACGCGCGTTTATTATTTTAATGCCAGAGCTTACGCCAAGTAAGAAGCAGACACGACGCCTTTATTTTAGTGCAAGTACGAACATGCTGGAGATGGGGCCATATTGAAACGACTTTGAAATATGTAGACAGGCACACGTACCTTCTGGTCACGAAAAAACAAAACACGGATGTCGAAGCCAGCTTGACGAAGGACACGCTCCAGACATTTGTTCCTCGGTTGTCCTTAAGAAACGAGGACACTCGCCACAATTCGGCCCATTTGCCGCGACTATTCGCCATGCAGCATCACACAACCGTTCGGGTATGCAGCCGTACAGACTGCGAATATCGAGTGCACAAAACGCATAACATATCCACGCTGCAGTTCACGAACACAGAAAAAGACGGTCTTTCCGAGTCGCCAACAAGCACACCACGAAAACGTCCGTCGGGCTTGGCAATCCATATCTGTCGAGCGACGAGAGCAAGCGTATAGGCACGCGTGTACAGCGAAATACACTGGTTTTAAACAGAGTGACGTCAGAGCCCACCGCAGATACAGTGAGCAGGCCTGATATTATCTAGGTGGACTTGGAACGACTGTTGAGACCGACTGCGTTGCTTTTTGCCCGCTCCGCCGCCTTAGTACCGCTGTGCTAGCCGCGAGGGCGGGGCAATCCACAGATCTACGGCGAACGTGTAATATCTTGCAGCACTACGCGATACTGTGCACGCCCATTTCGAGGCCTGATTGACTGCGGTCAAAGCGGGCCAACTTTACCGCACGGAGAAAATTTGTCGGCGAGAGCAGTCCGTGCAAGCGGCCCCGGGTTTTTCCGCTTTTGCGAATAATCCGCATCCGCTTTCCAGATAGGTGTGAACGTGCCGAAAAAGCTATACCAGACGCGGCTATTTCGGTCCGCAGTCACTTCGGCACTTTGACCCATGCTGGAAGAGAGAGAGAGAATAAAATGAGGGAAAGGTCAGGAGGTTAACCAGGGAATGGAGCATCCGGTTTGCTACCCTGCACTAAGGGAAGGGGGAATGGGGAAGAAAGATGGGAATGAAAGTGAAGAGTGAAATAGACGCGCGCTAAAATGGGGGGGGGGGGGGGGTGCGTGCTATAGTCTATACAATAGGCCACTGCCACGGAAAAAGTTCAGTAAGGCCTTCACTGATTTTCTGTGAGGACACAAACCATGTCGCCTTTCAATCACTGATTGTTCAGACAAAGGTCTGTCGTCTAGGCGAGCTAACGCAGCAGCTATAGTTGCCGTCTCTGCACGCTGTAACGAGGGCAGTGACAGAAAACGTGCTGGAACACTTACACGACCTATAGGGGTCGCACGATTTCAGGGTCACCGGCGTGAATAAACCTTCAATACTTGACCTGTCCGCCAAACTCTTGGTGTATGGCTTCCTTGAAGGAGTCGGCCAGTTCCAGGGAGGTGGACAGGTACATTTTGCTGGCCAGGCCCACATGTAGCGGGGACAGCGGCTCCAGGACGCGTCCCATCAGGCCGAACTCGTGCAGTAGCTCCTCCTCGTGCGTCGCTCCCAGAGCGGCCAGGATTTGCTCGGCGGTGTCTCCTCGAGATCCGGCCAAAGCGGTGACCTGAAGTGGCCATGACGATGCTGATAAGCATAGGTGTGCGTACAAATCGAGGAACAGGAAGGGTGCCCCTCCCCCTCCGCACTATCACCTAAAGGGGGCAAATCTCGCAAGTGACCCGGACTAGCACCGACTTCCATATGAAATTTATTAACACGGAAAAACGAAATCAAGATAGCACAGCGTGATAACTGCTCATCCATTTGCGCATGACGGCAGACTCGGAAAGGGAACCGAGAGACACAAAAATATAATAAGAAAACACCAAGAAAACACGAAGAGATGACAAGCAAAGCAACCGAAACTGATTGATAATGTAATCTATTTCTTTGTCAGTAAGAGCGATTGAGGGTTAGCTGATGCAATTGCCTCGTCCTCGTCGGTTTCTTGTCCTGTGTGTCTGACGCGCTATTCACGTCACCATGGATACCAACTAGCCTGGCCATATACATTGCTTTATACTTAGTTTATAAAAGGCAGCACCGTCATGCCTGTTACCAAGGAAAATGGCGGCCGACAAAAAGCTGTTTAGTTTCCCGGAAAACTGGTGACAAAAAGCGCGCCGCGGTGAGGTACACATCATCGCTTCAGTTTTATTTTTGCATGCCTTGCGAGTCTTTTCTGTTAGACTCGACCATTGGAGGTGGCGGTGAGGGGGGGGGGAGGCTTTGCGATGAGGCTTTACCTCACTTCACCCCATATCTTATGGAGAACCCTGCGCCCGCCTAGGCTAATTATGATCGTATCGCTGTGCAAAAAAAAAAACAGAAAAAAAAACAAAAAGAGCATCGATTAGCGGTAAATGGTAAAAGGTAAACAAAAACGCGTTACGTCATCTGTAATTACCTCTCTTATTACATTTAATCCATTCGATAGCCAGAATTATACAACATTTGCTTTTAAATACGTACGTACAACTGCAAACGAAAAATTCACTATGACATTAACTGGTACTTTTCTTTTTCTTTCTGCCTCCCCCCACAAATGTTAACGCACGCATATCACACTATTCACTTACTTCATATTTAAGCTGGCGCGTACTTTAACGGGGCAAAATCACTCGGCCTGCCAGCGGTTCCAACAACAACATGGCTCTTTCTGAGGCAAAGAGGAAGCTATCGAGCAGTACGCCTTTCCTGCAATAACTTCTGCGATAATTTTTTCAGTGCTTAAGGCCTCAGTAATTATACTCTAAAATAAATATTTATGTATGCTCCACCCAAGCTATTTATGGACGAAGCTTGTTATGCCATGGATCGTGCGACCGCATTGTATGTAGTAGTAGTAGAAGTATTATTATTATTATTAGTATTAGTAGTAGTAGTAGTAGTAGTAGTACCTCTCATTTAGTCCTTGGAATGTCCGCTGGATGGCGGTACTTGTATATGATGAATTTATTATGAAAAGAAGCGAGATGGCGGTACTTGGAGTGTTCACTAGATGGACGGACAAACAGACAGACAGGCGGACGCTCGCACGGATGAACGGACTGACTGACGGACGCACGGACGGACGTCCGCCAGAGAGACAAACAGGCTGACGGACGCATGCACGGAAGAACGCAAGGACGGATGGACGCACGCACTCACGGAGGACAGACGCACAGATGGACAAACAAACAGACGCACGGGCAAACGGGTGAACAACCGGACGGACGGATGGATGGACAGAAGCAAGAACGAACGGACGGACGCACGGATGGACTGTCGGACGCTTCGCCCCACTCATCATCATTCACTCTGGATATGCTGTGATTTTTTTAGATGCAAAGCAGCTCTTTGACTTACGTGTGTAACGCCGTACGTACGTGCATCCGTACGAACGAACCCCAACGCGTTCCCCTCAACGCAAGTTTTAGCGGTGCCAAGTAGGTCACGCCGCAGCTGCGCGTTGACGTCACGCCCCCCCCTGCACGCTTCTCTCGCAGGTGCGTGCTGACGTCACTCTCTCCCTCACCCACAGCACGCTCGCCCCAGCGCACGCAGCTGCTGGCTCCTCTGTTCACTCGCAACACACTTGTATCTCGCTTCACCCTCTCTACTGCCCGCAACCCTCGACCGCAAACAAACATTTACTCGAGTAGACGCTACACCGAGTTTCGCTTGAAACCGTTCTTCCAGCACCCGCGTCGACGCCCATTTCAACCGGGTTAACGTCATGCGCATCGCTGCTGCTTCGCATTCCTTCGGGGAGATGGTTCATAATTTTAGGGGCGAAGCTCCTTTTAGTCCAACCACAGAACACCTGTACACTACCATTTTGTCTAACCTCGTCGCGCGTCAGGCATAACTACCCGTATCTCCCGAACATTGTAATAGATGGCGCTGTCTCATCACCATTTCTCGTCTCATTTCCTAGATGTCGCGTTGGCCCAATAGAAGTGTGTGCAGTAGGACGTACGGACACATAAACGGACGGACGAATGCACGAACAGCCGGACTGATGCACGGACGAACGAACGCTTCGCCCCACTTATCATTCACTCAGTAGATATGCTGTGATTTTCAGGGGCAAAGCTTTTTATAGCGGCACCCGTTCGTCCCTCGTAGCCGTTGTAGTGTGTACCACGTATAACATTTTGACCTCCAAGGTGTTGCCGGTGAGAGATTTTTTCTGTGCGTTGTTGAACAATAAAAGATAGTGCTCAACGTACATGCCAATGCCTGCTAAGGGGGAATGAGAGACAGGAGCATTCGGCTTTTAGTTAACGCGCACGCTGCGATCCCCATTAGCAGCCATTGGCATGTACATTGAGCACTATATCTGATAAGAAAGGGTTGCTACGTTATACTCACTGGGTGTAACCTCCTTAGTTTTAGAAAGGTTTAGCGAACGTTGAGCCACAGTGCCATGAATACAATGAACTAGTATCTACCATGAACTCGAGGTGGTCAAAGTGGGAAGTAGATACGAAGCGCAAGTCGTAAGAAAGTAAAAGCCGAATGCTCCTGTCTCTCATTGCCCATTAGCAGCCATTGGCATGTATATTGAGCACAATCTGACAGGAAAAGGTTGCTACGTCATACTCGCTGGACGTAACCTCCTTGGTTTTAGAAAGGTTTAGCGAGCGTTGGGCCGATGTGCCATGAATAGAGTGAACTAGTATATACCATGAACTCGAGGTGGTTAAAGGTGGGAAGTAGACCCGAAGCGCAAGCCGTAAGAAAGTGCAGTGCGTGTGCCACCTCTCGTTTAGTCCTTGGAATATCCGCTGGATGGCGGTGTTTCTATATGGGGAATATATGATGAAAAGATGCGAGATGGTGGTACTTGGAGTGTTGAATAGATGGACGAACAGACACACAGACAGATGCATGGATGGACGCATGAACGTACGCAGGGGCGGATGCATGAACGAACGCAGGGGCGGACGCATGAACAGACGCACGGACGGGCGGATGGACGCATGGACGGTCACACAGACGTACGCATGGACGGACGGAAGCAAGAACGAATGGACGGACGAATGCTTCGCCCCACCCTCCATCATTCACTCCGTGGATATGCTGCCATTTTTTTTATTTAGTCTTCCTTGCACCCACAATACTGCTTGCCCTAAGGAAGTTCCTTAGTGAATGTCCCGCCAGCTGATTTTCGTTTCAAGCATAAATACCCTTTTTGCTGACTCGAATACTAGCACAAAAGTTCCTCATCTACGATTAAAGTGAGACGATTGACCGACGTATTCGTGCCAGAATCTCAAGAAATTTGCTCTAGCTCTCAAGTCTTTCGATCTGAAACTAGCGGCTCATTAGAGTAGATGTACAATAACAAAGTTTTTCAAGGTCGTCCGTATGTTTGTCGCTTCAAAAATGTTGCAGAAAACGTCTGACGAGTGGTCCAGGCTTGGTCCTAGCGTAATTTTTGTCGATGCGGCCTCGTCAAGTGAGAGGCCCAAGGGACGGCGTTCAGCTCTCCCATAGTAGAGTACCGAGTACTCTACATTGTTAACCACTTTTTCTAAATACACAAACCATTGGTGAAGTCTCTGCACAATCTGCGGTTTGTGTCGCACGTTGGGGAGAGCTCAGCTCTCTCCCATACAAAGTACCCTCCGTTGCAAATAAGTCAGAATGTGTTTCACACTCTTTTACCCGTGGCTATAATTAACCTGCTACAGTTTATTCTTTCTTATATGAAAGATAGACAGATGTAAACCCGCCGCGGTGGTCTATAGATGTCGAGAACCATAATAATCACTATATGGTTGTTAATATGGTGCTAGACTGCAGAGCTCTGCCCAGAAAGTTGCGGGATCGAATCCCGGCGGCGGAGGCCGCATGAAGGCAGAATGGTAGAGGGTCGACCATGTACTCAGTATGTGCACGATAAACTGGGGCTGGCATGCAGAAACGCTTTTTAGGGGCGAAGCTCCTTAGGGCGTGGGCTGTGCGTCCCCTGTAGCCTGTATGTAGCCACCTCTAGTTTAGTTCTTGCAGTGTTCACTAGATGGCGGTACCGTCCCCTGTATGTAACCACCTCTAGTTTAGTTCTTGCAGTGTTCACTAGATGCCGGTACCGTCTCCTGTATGTAGCCACATCTCGTTTAGTTCTTGTAGTGTTTACTAGATGGTGGTACTTGTAGCTGATGATGAAAAGATGCAAGATGTTATAAACTAGAAAGCGGTACTTGTAGTTGATGAAAGACGCGAGATCTTATAAAATAGGAATGATGTCACATATGGCGCGTGTCATTGGTTGAAGGCAATCGTTCGATTTAGTGCGGCGACGTACGCTAGGGGGAGCGATGTAATAAAATCTAGTGGGCAAAATGTACAGAGGATTCATGGTTTACCAGGTTTACCTCCGGAGCTTCGCCCACTCATCATAATCCACTTCGTGGATATGGCGGAATTTTTTTTCGAGGAGGGTGGGGGGGGGGGGTGCTGAAACACGGGCTTGGCGGCCACCCCTTGGCTACGCTATTGACGATAAAGAATACCAGGTTGTGAATACTTGCGGAATGCACTCTCCCACGGCCTTAGCTCGTATATCATGTCGTGGCTTCGAGACGTAACCGCCCCCTGATATCATTAAACTCGAGATGCAACCGCTGTCCAGTCATGCTCGCAAAGTTACTGCACTGTGCTCACCAATGCCACGGCTGTGCCGAAGGGCGAGACGAAGACGTTGAGTCGTTCGCGGGACAGAGCGCGGTACAACTGCAGCGCAAAGTTCTGCAGCACGGGGTGCCCAGCGGAGCGCCGAGCGCGTCTTCGTAACCGCCACATGGTCGACGCCGATTTCTGTTCCGCGGCGAACTTCGGCGCGATCTGCGAAGAATGTGCGAATATACAGGGTGGTTGTACAGTCAAAGCCTCTTCGTAACAATAGATATTTCAGAGAATAAACAACTTCAATGTTTTATTGCCACTGAATGCGGTCACGGTAGTCCTGGTTATTACGTCACATTTCGATGTACGCGCGCGCATTTTCGGCGCATTGCCTATAAGTCTTTCAGGAAGTGGGCTTCACAGCTTTTCGTAGTGTACGAAATGGACATGGCAAAACACCTCGCGGATACTGTTCTCAAGACTATGAAAGTCCCTTAAATCGTACACTTGTTCCTTAGCCCACCCACAAAGGAAGAAGTCGCAGGGGGTTAGACAAGGGTTGCGTGCAGGCCATTCTGCCTGCCCCCGACGGCCAATCCATCGCCCAATCATGCCAATATTTTGCGTAGAGTGAATTGTATCAATGTTTTGGATAGATATAACCAACTGAGGTGCATAAAAAGGCCTGTTGAAGTGTAACTAACTCAGTTGTATAAATCTACGCTCGTCTGTGTTCTATGTGTCTCATTGCCTTCGCTCGAGTCGAGCTGCATTCGTCGGGGTATGACGAATAACGCTCTGCGTCACATCATGGCCTGAGATTCTCGGAGGCCACGATCACATGCAAGTTCTTTCGTTATTGATGCGCGCAAGTCGAAAACGTTCCAACGGCGTCGTCATCACACTCAATCAGGTTAGCTACCATGTGATTATACTTCCTTAACGTCACACAGCTGCCATGTTGGAGCGCCAGCACGTTTAGAACCTGTTTTTATGGTGCCACGTGTAAGCGTTCGTGTGGCATCCGTCGGGATGTTCTATGGCAAAGTCACTTATTCTATATTGTGGGGGTGATGTCACCACCAGTAAAGTCGTTTGCGCCTCGTAGTGCACACATGTCTCGCGGATAGGCTGCATTTAGGTTTAACCACCAAGCGGTAGATGGCGTAGTGCTCCCGCGGTTTCACCGTCATGTTTAGCACGGTAGAACCCGCAGTGACGTTCGGCTATGATCCCTAGAATATATTCTAGGGCCCATAGCCTGTATCTGTTGATTGTTTTGTGGGTTTTAACGTCCCAAAACCACCATATGATTATGAGAGACGCCGTAGTGGAGGGCTCCGGAAATTTTTGACCACCTGGGGTTCTTAACGTGCACCTAAATCTGAGTACACGGGCCTACAACATTTCCGCCTCCATCAGAAATGCAGCCGCCACATAGCCTGTATCTGTAGTGTAATGCAATAAAGCGGCGTATTTGATTTAATGTGAATTTGGAAAAGTCAAAATCTACGGAAGAATGATTTCAGCACTTAAACCTCTTTGAATTTTGGACCAACTCCTGAAAGGCGTCAATAATATATTCTAGGGACCATAGCCGAGAAAATATTTTAGGGACCATAGTTCGGCTATGGTGGCTAGCCCGGCGGTGAGGTTGGGTGGCTGCACTAAAGACATGAGCGGCTCTCTTTGACGTGTGGCGGCTAGCGGGAATGGTCATCTCCTGAAGCGGGGTCCGCGGGATACGGTAACATCAGGTTGTTTCCCGTGGGTCCCTCGTGGTGAGTCGTACATCGGCAACGCCACCTTCGCGTTTCCTTGTGTGTTATGTTGATCGAGTGTATTTGAATATCGTATGTGTTTTTAGTGTGTCACTAGTGACTTTTTTCATGCGGCTGGTGATATCGCCGTTTGTAAAAGTAGTTCGGTTTGCTCTACCGCGCCTGCTGTGTCCCTATTTCGAGACCCCACATTGTCGCAAGACTCTGAAGCCGTATTCTGAGACAATCGCTTGCGGCAACGGGACTGTCGCTTTGGCTCGTGAGCTAGATTTCAGGCGATAGGCGTCGAGCACGTTCTTGTTTGGCGGTGACCAGAACCATAAATAGGGGGGAGTTCAGGGGGTTGGTGGTGGTGAAACATTTAATAACCATTAAATGGTTACAGAGAGGTGATTGGGTCGGGGCCTTATTGGCCTCCTACCATCGCAGCACTAGGTGGAACCCCTATTCCGGAGCTCCATTGGCAAGCAACGCCGCTCGCGCCCGTTGAACCAGGGCCTTTTGGGCCTTCACGTCTTGACAGCCGAGCAGGGCAGCCTCCCAGTCCTCTCTCGTGGGGTTAGGGGGGGGGGGGATAGATGGATTAAACTGGCACGCCCAGACGATGTGGAAGGTGTCAGCTACCTTACCATAGAACTGGCACGTGCCATCAAGGATGAATTGAAATGTTTTAGCACCGCCGGGCACAGTACAGTATTGGTAAACAGTTTTAAAAGGAGGCGCTCGTCAGCGCGATGCAGTCCCTAACAAGGGTCTGGATAGTGCAGGTGCTCCTCCTTGTAGTAATTGATAATATATTTGAATGAAAGGACCGGGTTGTCTGATTGAGAGTAGGCTTCCAAAGACAGGGAGATAGCCCGGTTCAGGGGGTTCGACACCCCCCAAAATTTTCTCATTCCTTCACTTTTTGGGCGATACTAAAGTATTTACATGCCTTCACATCGACCACCATGTATACTGTTGCTAGAGTGTTCTAGTACTGTTGCCAAGGTTAGTCATTCTAAACTTTAACACATTCCGAGAAAAATACCTGCGTACGGTCCTAGCGGTGACAAACCGCTGTAATGTATGAACGCGAATTATTTCGTGAAAGTGCACGTCGCCGGAAATGATAACCTAAACAATGCCATTACTGTCAGTATGGACCACTGGTAGCTCAGGTGTCGGTATCATCATCAGGCGTCATTTTTTTTTACTTGAAAAGGTTTCTGCGACACTTAGGAGTGCATCAGGGTAGCTATCAATTAAGATTTGTTGCCACTTTTGGAAATGTAGAGCTCCAGTGAAAACAAAAAAAAAATCCTGCAGGGTCTTTTTTATTCACCGGAGCTGGAGGGGGGGGGGGAGGTTGGCGGAACATTTTTGTTATTCGCCGCTACGCTACAAATGTTCGACCTCAAGGTGATTCAGGGACATACTAAGGGATAAAAAGAAAGGAGGGGAGGACAGCAGGGCGCGGATTCCTACACTCGATCATTCAAACCTGGTTGGTGCTAGAAACCGTAGAAACGGTACTCTACAGCAACAGACATGCCATTCCAGAATAAATAAAGGATTCGACAGACACACCAGTCTGGTCGAGAAGAAGCGTTGAACATTTCTATTCTCCTGTGGTCAGCTAGCGCCCCCGTCTTTTTTCTTTCTATTCGAATAAAAGAAAGACGAGGACGCTATCTGACCGCAGGAGAATAGAAATGCGTTGACGTTTCGGCAGTCAGAACAGGATCATTGTAAACGGGTGATTGTGAACTAGCGTCCCGTTCCGGGTTCCGAAAACGTCGCCGCAGTTTTATCCTCTTCTGGTAGGCGGACATCGACTCTTAATTCAATCATCCCAGTTGACGCGGCACATGCACTCAGTATACGTGCGCGCTGATTGGTTGTTTAAATTCTTTTCAGCCATTGGACAGGCCTGTACTGACCTGTACTGCGAGAAGGTGGCGCAGTGGTCGCCAGGTCTTTCTCGCTGGAGCCGCGGCAGGGCTGCTGGCCGGCGTCGTCCAGCGCCGCCCGTTGCCGCAGCTCGCTGAGTGAGGCTTCGTTCGTCACACGGTCTCGCTCCATGCGTGCAGCGCGCCAGGCCTCGTGTCAGCACGTGCATGCCGTGGCAGTCAAGATCCTTGACGATGTGGCGCATACCCACACTGGCGGATTCTGATGCTGATGCTGATGGCCTCTGATGGATGGCGCTTACCCACAGAGGGGGATGGGCCAAGAACCGGGCGGCAGGATACTTAAATGAAACTAAAATGAAAATGAAGCCAATCTGAAAAAGTAGTTTAAAAATAATACTACCAAAAAACGAAAATGTTTGCTGAGCAAGCGGTTGAACCATCTCTTGTTTTTGATAACTACGAATTATAAACTAAAGATCTGAAAAGGTTGGGGTTCACTAGCACGGTAATCTTTTAGTTGCGTTGATGTAAACAAACACAGTGGAGCATACATCCCTGTGGCAATAACCAAATGTAGTTCCGCCAAGTGATAAAATTACTGGTAGATTTACTTGTATTCCTAGCTTTTGTAATGGGGCTACTAAAGATCTTTTTTCTGATAAGAATAACGATGACAGAATAAAAAGAAATGTTGAATTGTTTCAATTTCGTTGCACCAAATGCATAGCGGCGACGCCTTGAGCCGAGCTTTGTTAAGGTTAATATTTAGTTGTGGAACTGCACAGCGCAATCTGCTATAAGTGACCTCTAACTGGCGAGATTCGCCAGGAACCGGATAGTTTCCGTGAATTTCTTCCTTATCATCATCATCATCATCATCATCATCATCATCAGCCTGACTACGTCTACTGCAGGACAAAGGCCTCTCCCATGTTCCGCCAGTTAACCCGGTCCTGTGCTTGCTGCTGCTTATAACAGGTTAAAAAAAAGAGGTTAAAATAATCTATTTACGAGAAATACAAGAAAGATGCAACGGGACGAATTTGATGGTTGAATTGTAAATAAAATTTCGTGTAATGCAATAAAAGTGGCGTATTCGATTTAATGTGAATTTGAAAAAGTCAAACTCTACCGAAGAATGATTTCGACACTTAAACCTCTTTGAACTTTTGACGAACTCCTGCAATGCGTCAACAGTCATAATGAAGACGATCACAGAGTTTTTTTCTTTCTTTTTTTTGCGCAGCACTCCTGTGGTGGCTGCATTTCTATTCTACGAAAAAAAAAATGGACAGATCCCACATAAAACCGAAATGGATGTTATACTAGGCATCCAGATAGAATGATACGATGGCGTAATTTATTTTTGTTGTTGTTGGGCGAGGCGTTACGAAATGACGATAAAGATGTATACAAACGTTGTCCGCATCTCGTGAGCAATCAAATATGCCCAGTTGCTTACAGTTAATTATAAGGTTGCAAACAGCAAAAACATGGACATTACCAATGCCAGAAGTGGTAAGGTAGTCTGTAGCACGTGTCCTTGCGCGAATGGTATAGTCCTGGATTGTGCTACGAAGAAAAACTTCAGTGGATGGCACTTAACTACAATTGACTTTAACCTGACGCGGCGCCTGCATCATAGTACATACGTGATTATAAAATTCACAGCCATCACTGCAACCGCTATTGTCATTTCACCAACGTTACACCTACATAAGGCGTTTTTACAAAGTAGTTTTGAGAGTGAGTAACAACTTTATTAGTCGAAGGGGTGAGGGGTAAAGGAGGCTAAGCCACGAAGGCTGCCAGGCTGTGCTTCTCGATGACTTCTTCCGCTCGTTTCAGGACCCGTGTCTGGAGACTGCGTGGCTTTTGGAGTACTTGATTGCCACCGGATTGCCTTGGTTCAATTCCTGCTGCGACACTGATTATTATCCTTTCTATATATCGGGTCAACGCTGGTGATGTCAATTTTTTTCTCAACGTCATTGCATTTAAATTACCAATGTGTCGCGGTTCGACATAAACTGTCAATCACCTGTGGCGCATACCAGCTTGCCGCGGCCCTTGGATCGGGTACTTGCCATACGTGTCCGGACGAAATTGTTTGACGACGCACGTGGCAGGATGTTCACCTCATTCATGTCATGACTATCCAGACATATTTGTCACGGCGTCTTACCCTCCTGTACTAAGTTTGGTGTACCCCAAGCTTAAATTGAGGACGACGCATCGAGCGATGGAAAGAAAAATTATAGGTGTAACCTTAAGAGACAAGAGAGCAAAGTGGTTCAGGGAACAGACTGGGGTTAAATCCAGAAGAAGAATGGGCATATGGCCGGGTGCGTAGCACGTATACAGGTAGGATAACCACTGGTCATTAAGCGTAACTGACTGGATACCCAGAGAAGGCAAACGCACGAAGGGGAGACATAAAGTTAGGTGGGCCGACGAGATTAAAAAGTTCGCAGGCATAAAGTGGCAGCAGAAGGCACAAGACCGGATTGACTCATCGTTTAACTGAAAAAGGGCGTGCACACAGACACTGACACTAGAACAGCAAATTGCCGGAACAGGAAATGCCGTGTATGTGTGCGCGCCTTTTTCCAGTTAAAAGATGAACCAATACCAACTAGCCCAATTATTCGTGCTGCCGGATTGACTGGCGGATCATGGGAGAGGCCTTTGCCGTGCAGTGGGCGGATAGATAGATAGATAGATAGATAGATAGATAGATAGATAGATAGATAGATAGATAGATAGATAGATAGATAGATAGATAGATAGATAGAAGATAGATAGATAGATAGATAGATAGATAGATAGATAGATAGATAGATAGATAGATAGATAGATAGATAGATAGATAGATAGATAGATAGACAGATAGATAGATAGATAGATAGATAGATAGATAGATAGATAGATAGATAGATAGATAGACAGACAGACAGACAGACAGACAGACAGATAGATAGATAGATAGATAGATAGATAGATAGATAGATAGATAGATAGATAGATAGATAGATAGATAGATAGATAGATAGATAGATAGAATAGATAGATAGATAGATAGATAGATAGATAGAGATTTGGAGGGGGGCCGTACTCAGTCGTGGATTTAAAATTCGCGATGGCGGCGGAAGAGCCGCTAAGAATGCAGAATGCACACCCGGCCGTGTTTATAATTAAATGCTGCATAGAAAACGCTTGCACTCACTGCTTTCATTCGACATCGTCGGGAGAATAAAAGCAGTGAATAAAACTGAAAACAGCGGGAGCCGAGAAAAGACCGCATATTTGAAATATCCCGAAAAATGGAGGGTGGGGGGAAACGCTTGCTCGGGATTTTAACAGGGGGCGGAAGCTCCATCCATCCATGTATTCGCTCTCGGCAGCGCCACTTTTACCACTGGCGGTTGCCGGGCATCCTACTAGAAATAAATCACGAAAAAAAAAAAAACGTATCTTTCATGACATCACTGGTGATGTTCCGAAATAAAGGGAAAGGACGAAAAAATCGAGAGGAGGAGGAGTCCTCCTTTCCCACTTCGCGTGCAAGCGCTCGTGCCTTCCTTCTTTCAGGTCCGCTGGCCGCGCTTAGGCCTTCGTAAAATTTTGTTAATCTTTGTTACTTTTTTAATTTTTGTTCGTGTCTTCTGAAGTGGCGAAAGCTAAGCTGACCGATATCTCAGCAAGACGAAACTCGATCGACACGAATGAAATCAACTTCTTATTTCACGTTTTGTATACGTGAAAAAGACAGATTCGTACAAGCAGCTTTAATTTACAATCGACATATGGACGTACTGAACAAACATTGAACTCCGAATATTCGAACCAATGCGAAGATTATCAACAATCACGATAGAGCGCGTCAATATTTTACACAATCAAAGCTTTGTTATGATGGCACACTGTTTTCTTAATGAATTTGAGTACCAAACGAGACTGAAGTTTAGGATCATGTAGAAGCTTGAAGCAATCACAAGTTTTTCTTTTTTCTAGAGAGAACGCCGCTGGAAACAACGTTTAGGCAAATTGGCGAGTCGATCTTCGACTCATCATCTTCGACGAATCTTGCCTTGACGATGAAAAGTGGCACTTGTCGAAACGGTGGCTCCATCGACATTCTCTGTAATAATTTTTAGAAACATTTAGTCCATCACGTGTACTTGAAGTGACACTATATTGGAAGTAAGGTTCACAAATTATCAAACTACGGCTACAAGAATTTCGTGAGCAGGAGACAGCCTATGATTACTTGACATCATCTGAACTACGCGCTAAAGGTAAAAGAAACTAAAACTATGTGTCCGAGCAAACTCGAAATCAAGCCTTTCAATAAACGCATTTTCCCGAGAGCACTTGGCTGCCGTTTTCACCAATTAGGCAGGCGACACTACACTTCTGTCAGTCCAGCCAGACTTGCGGAGAACTGCGTTTACTCATATGTACTCATGCAAAATCAATACCTGCTCAAATAATGGGTCCAAATTCTTGTGCTCACCCGTTGCCTTTTGGAAACGCTGGAAAGCCGACGCGGAACTAGGAATTCCCAGGTTAGCACACCGCGGAAAACATGTGTTGCCCGATTAAGCCATCTTCGACGAATGCATGGTTGACTTGTTCGGCGCTGCTCACTGCGGCTTCCGTTCTCTGCCCCGCCACAACGCGCTGTCTTTATCTTTCCCGTAGTTGACACGCCAACCGAGCGAAGTAACTGAGTGCGATCCAACTTTTAATATCGCTGAGCGACAGGCGAGAAGGAGCGGAGGCAAGCGCTACGAACCCAAATCAATCAATTCCCGCACTTCGCCTGATTTAAAATTCACAAAGTAAGGAATAAGGAAAGACATATAAACAAAAGAGAAGTTTTTCACATGGGTATCGAGTTTTCTTTTTATTCTTAAAAACTTGCGGAAGCTAATAAATACGAACGCTCACATCAACTTCACTCCGTTCAACCGTATCTTATAGGACGCCCGGCAACCGCTAAACGTGCATGTTCCTTAAAACCGAAACTAGCGATGAGTTGTCGGGCCTGATTAGGGTGGCTAGCCCGATTTTATGCTACTAAAATAAGGGGCGGGAAGATGTGCACTGGCTAAACTTATTTTTTGGAAGTGCAGCCTTTTGCACACTGCAGTTTACAAAAACTGTCCCGTAAGATCAAAGCTAAAAGTGAAATAAGCAAGTTCATTCTAATGATGTTTTTTAAAAGAAAGAATCCACTCACTTGAGTGCAAAACTCAGCGCCAGGAAGGACAACGAACTAATTCATATTTTAAAACAATCGAACTATTGATGACACTCGAGATAATTATAGCACAAATTTTGGTGAGCATAACCAGTTTTTGTACAGTAATTCAGGGCGCAACCAGGATTTTTTTTTTAGAAGAAAGTGGGGAGGGGGGGGGGGGGAGGATTGAGCCAGTTGAGCTGCCAACTTGGGCAACAGGTGGTCATGATGAAGGCATGTAAAATGTGTTTCGTCCGAAAGTAAAATCATAAAAACAATTCCGTAGGGGGGGGGGGGGGCTGAAGTCAGAGCCCCCTTAAGCGTATACGTAGTGACCTAGGGGTGGCCTTTGGTAGTGAAATCGCGGAGGGAAACAAAACACAGCGCAGGAGGAAATGTTATGACACGTGTGCGAAGTGATGCGTTGCCAATGGGCAAAAAAAAAAAAAGCGGTTATAGCCAGTCTAATTTTACAAGCATAATAGTGATAATGACAAATTTGTCTCGAACGCTAAGATGCAGTCGGTAGGAGCAATAATGATAATAATAACACAGTTCAAACGAAAGCGACGCGATTTCGAACAAAGGTCGGCGAGACCCACGACAACAGATTGCTTTGAATGTTCCGCCGTAGCGTTTGGGGGTGGTAAATTGTAACTTGCACTGTAGCTCCAAGACGTGAGCCATGATGCTTCTTTTTTACTGTTACAACCGCACTCTGGTTTCACTTTCTAAGCCACCATGTCGAGTGGCAGAGACCGTAATCCGAGTGCTTTTTTTTTTTTACGTTACGACGATACTGACGCGAGGCTTCAGACACAGGGTGTCGCAATTAGACTTCCACTAGACGCTATCGCCTATTTAGCGATTCCGGAGGAGATCTCCGTTTTGCGGGAACCGGCAGACACCCGTGATACAAAATACGCGGCGATAGCGAAGTCGACACGAACGTTTTGGCGAGTAGCCAACCGGCCGGCCAGCCGCAGCCACTGGGCCTTGATGCGCTCAAGGCCAGCCAAGCAGACAGCCTCTACAGCAAGGAAACACCAGAATTAAGTACTTGAACTCAAACGTACGTTGCAGCACAGAACACCGCGCCCAAGTGACGTTCACTTCCAACCTCGGAGAGGAAACCAGGCGAGATGGCGGCGGCACGACTTTGCTTTGCCTACAGGACGACGGTATGGGCGATATCCTCCCGCATACCGCGATCACGTTTTAACAGTATCGCCCGTATCGTACTACGTGGGAACGTTGCACATGTGGCAGCTTTCCCTGCGATGGCGCGATACGGGATTCAACACTGATTTGAGCCCGTTTTTCGCTTTCAGCTTCTGCGCAGATTTCAAGTTCGTGGTTATGCATCGTCTAGCGTGGTACGAAAAAAAAGTTTTTTTCTTCTTTTTCTTCGGTGCGGTGCCGATGGGCGACAGCGTCCATCCACTTGCATCTAATGAAACCTCCCACCACCTGACCTTGCTGTTCCGTTTCTCTAGCCCACCACCAAGATGTTCATCAATGGACAATTCGTGGAGTCCAAGACGACCGAGTGGATAGATCTAATGAACCCGGTAAGTAGCACGTGCATGGCGATGTGGTGGCGCTAGATTACTATCGAGAATTTTAAACACCTAGAAAGCCACGCACGATTCACCGGGACAGTTAGGACGGCTTTTAAGTGGAGACTGCCGCGAACGAGTTCAGCTTATCACCCACTGTTATGGCGGGCAAGCTAGTTTCATTCGGCTTTTACTTTTGGCTCACGGTCGAGGTCGCGAACAGACAACGCGGGGGCGTTGTTGCGTTGCGCGAGGGGTTGCATTGCCGAAATCGGGAACACTAGTTCGACTCCCGATAGAGGCGACGGCCGCATTTACATTGCCGTGAATTGCAACAATACCCGGGCAAGTCATTAAGGAACACTGGACGATAGAACCTCGGGTTAGGCTGCACATTAAGGAAACTTGGGTGATAAAAATTAATCCAGATCCCCTCGGTACGGCTTGGCTCATAATCATATCAGAGGCTTGGAACATACCCCTTTCCATTTTTTCAGATGTCACGTTAGTTATTTCGTCTATTTTCCCAGGCAACCAATGAACCCGTAACCCGGGTGCCTGTATGCACAAACGACGAAATGGAAAATGCCGTCGGCGCTGCGAAAGAAGCCTTCAAGACATGGTCCCAGACATCCATATTGACGAGGCAGCAGGCTATGTTCAAGTTGCAGAATCTCATCAAGGAGAACATGGTAACAACAAAGCTAAACATTTCAATGGAATGGGATTTAACTGGCATATGTAATCAATTATGTGCAGAAACGAATTGCTGCAAACATCACGGAGGAGCAGGGAAAGACGCTGGCTGATGCCGAGGGAGACGTTCTCCGAGGCTTGCGTGAGTACACGGCATTTAAAGAAGTGAAACGGATCTCTGCAACGTTGCGCTTCTCATCACAGAGGTTGTCGAGCATGCGTGTGGAGTTACCTCTCTACAACTGGGCGAGACCCTGCCGTCCATCAGCAAGGATATGGACACACTGTCCTACCGCATTCCACTAGGCGTCTGCGCTGGCATCACGCCATTCAACTTTCCCGCTATGATTCCTTTGTGGGTGAGTCCCGCATGCCAGTGTAAGTTAACCATGATGTGCACTTAAACCTACCAATTAACTCAACTGGTAAATGGATGGTTATACATGATATTGGAAACAGCAGTGCAAAATTTAAGAAAACACGGACAGAAAGAATGATACACACAACATCGACGCCTGTATTGATTGTATCATTGTTTGTCTGTCCACATTTTTTAAAGTTTTGTGCTGCCGTTCTCAAGATCAACAGCAAAGCGCTATTTCATTGACCTATACTCCCAGAAAGAATCCTCACAAGTTTTCATGAAATAAGATTTCGAAACATTTTTATATAGTGCAACCTCACTCTAATATCGATGCATTCTCTCTTTGTCTACTTTGCTCAGTACATCCCAAGGTCTGCTGTATGTCATTTAAACAAATAAAAGTAAGTCATCTCGAGGTGCAACATTCTCTTTCAATGCAGATGTTTCCTCTGGCCTTGGTCTGCGGAAACACCATGGTGATCAAGCCTTCCGAACGTGATCCTGGAGCCACAATGATTCTGATGGAGCTGCTACAACAGTGCGGTGTTCCGGACGGAGTGGTCAACGTCTTCCATGGCACGCACGAAGGTTTGCATTCGATGCTTGTCCCCGTTCTCTCTGTCGCCAATTTGACATCTGCGTTTTTGCAGCCGTCAGATTCATCTGCGACCACCCCGACATCCGAGCAATCTCATTTGTGGGGTCCGACACGGCTGTAAGGGCCTTTTCTTTCTTTTCCTGACAATGTGCAGCTGAGAGTAACTAGTGTGTCATGATTTGGAATCGCTGATGCATATGTCGTTTGTTTCACAGGGGAAGTTCATCTACGAGCGGGGTTCGAAGAATGGCAAAAGAGTGCAGTGTAACATGGTGAGTGTTTTGTTTGAAGTCTTTTTGTGTCGCCAAAGCTTAGATTCATTGATGACGTTGCTCCTGACACTGTTTAGCTTCGTCACTAACATGCGATCTGTAATACATATACAGAAAGGTAGGTGTACACTCTACGTTTCATGTGACACTTATGTGAACCGATCGTATGACTTGACTGCACTTCTCTTTACTGTGTAACACACCACCATTAAACCTCGAAATAACAAAGCCGGTGAAATCAACAATTAACGTTGTTCATCTTAAAACATTGTTGAATTGAAACTCATCTTTTTAAGCAAGGTATAGTTGCCAAGGAAGATCAAGGAAGAATGTTAGAAAACTATGGCAGTAGAAAAACTAAAATCTGTAATGTAAAAAATACACTTTCCTTAAGCTGAGATTTCGTGTCAGCGGCTTGATGAAGCATAGTGAAGAAGTCCTCTTCATAGTGGCCAAACATCATGCTAAACCCAAAAGAAATCGTGCATTGTGGTAAATGTTCACAAAAACTGCAAGCAACTTGACCATATGACCACTGGCCCCAGCAGAAATGTAATTTTGTCACTTTGGTCTTTCTCTAGGGTGGCAGTATAATTTCATTATATTGAAAATGAATATGCATGGTGTTCTATTGATATTAAATTATGAAAAAATAGTTTGCTATATCGAGAATTTTGTTATATTGAAGTTTGCTCTACCGAGGTTTACCTGTAGTTACATGATGAAAAGTGCCCAATCAACATTGACAATGCTGCTTACAGGGAGCCAAAAACCACGGTGTGGTCATGCCAGATGCAAACAAGGAGTACACGCTCAACCAGTTGACGGGTGCCGCCTTCGGCGCGGCTGGCCAGAGGTGCATGGCGCTGAGCACGGCCGTTTTCGTCGGAGAGGCCAAGAACTGGATCCCCGAGCTGGTCGAGCGCGCCAAGAAGCTCAATGTGAATGCCGGCCATGTCCCAGGTGCTGACCTCGGCCCCGTCATATCTCCAGAAGCCAAGCAACGCATCTGCGACCTCGTCGAAAGTGGGGTGAAAGAGGGAGCCAAGATCATCCTGGATGGCCGCAACATCAAGGTGCCCAGCTTTGAGAAGGGCAACTTCGTGGGGCCCACCATCCTCACTGATGTAAAGGTAAGCTATGATGCGAATGTTACTTAGCATGTGACTTCTTTCATAAGCCTGACTGTATAGTTGTTTAGGACTTGAGGAAAGAAAATGCAAGCTCTAACAACAGAACGGTGGCGCATCTGCCCTTGAAATGGTAGCGATAGCTGGTGTGCACTTGAACTGTAAGTACTTTTTCTTGGCTAACGTAGATACTGCATGTATCGGGAGATAAAAGTATTCACCCAAAACATTGTTTGGCTAAACAGCGATGTCAGACCCTCTGACGAAGTTTACCCAGATGTTAATGTTTCCAACCCAAAACCAGCAACACAAACATGCGTCTATATGGCAGTCAACTATCTGAAACTCTCACGAAGAGCTAGAAGTCACGAAAATTACTGGGCACTATCGAATAGGGGCATCCGTGCAGATTCTCTGTGGGACGGACAGTGATGGTGCAGCTGACGTTTTTTTTCAAGGTTGTAACTGTGTATCGAGTGAATTTCTGAAGCTGGGCACTCGATCAATTGCAACATAGCCATGGGTCCTTGGGTAGTCATGCATGATGTAGCACTGCAAAATGTGCAGGGTGCACTACAAGAACAACAAAATAAATTTCTCTTCTTTGGCATCAACTGGAATTAAACTCGATGCGAGATTCGTTGCACTTAAAAGCTGTCGACAGTTTGAGCAGTACCTAGCATTCAGTTTTTTTTTAAGTGTAAAATTCAGATGACCTGACGCATCGAAAATACAACTTCGACGCCTTGGCAGACACTGTTCACAGAATTAAGATATCGTGTTTTCATTCAGTCACTGATTTCATTAGCGGACTTTGGGCTTACTCTTTTTTCTTCCCCCGAGTACGATAGCTGCTTTTCGGCAGTTTTTGCTGAAAAATTTAAGGCACCGATTCAAATATCTGGTTGCTGCAGATAGTAAAATTGAGGCTTTTCTTAAACTCAACAAATTTCGTTGAAGTCAGTCTTACTAAGTGTGTTCGACACCTCAACCCGAAAAGCTTGTTCCTGTGTTTTGGTTGTACTTACGTAACTAGAGAGCACAGGGGGGAAAAAAAAACCTCGCTAATATCTGTGCACCTGCAGGAGTCATTATGTGAAATGCAGGACGTAGATGAAATGATTTCTTTCTTTAATTTGGCATCTCCATGCATCTTGAATCCGTGAAGAGCATGCGAATAAAAATTTTGGCTGAATTAGAAATTTTTGTTTGCATGCTCTCCACCACTCAATAGGGGTTGCATAAATGTGCCGCCTGAACTATTTTTTCAGGACATGAAGGTGTAAGTGTACAATCCACTACAAATAAAACGAAGCAACGGCTTTGCCCGACAGCACTTCACTAATGGGTCAAGTTTCATGACTGCCAAATTTATCGTGTGCCACTGAGTTACACTAGTCTCAGGTTACGTGCGTTTCATTAGTTGCTCAATGCTCATGTACGTATGTCTCTTGGAATACGTTTGATGTGCACAGTACTTTTCTCTCCGCTAATTCACTTCAACATACAGTATTGCTACTTTACCTTTTACAATGCCTAAATGGAGTTGCACAAAGTCACGATCTTTCAAATTATCTTTGAAGCAATACCTGTTTTGCTTCGGCATTCGTGTATCGTGTGCAGGCACGAACGCTTGCAATAGCGACGCCACTTCTCTACAACTGTCCGATAAGCTCGGTGAAAAGTGTCGCCGCAGAACACTAATTTGAGTTTGACTATTTCCGGTTCAGTCGCTTACCATGCTTTTAAACCGTTAAATTCAGCTGTGCGAGGTATCGCAGTGTTCATCAAACCATTGTTCTATTCTTGCAGCCCAGTATGCGTTGCTATCGGGAGGAGATTTTCGGACCCGTGTTGCTAACCCTCAATGTGGACACGATGGACGAAGCGATTTCTCTTATAAACTCGAACCCCTATGGTAACGGAACTGCAATTTTCACTACAAACGGTGCCACTGCGAGGAGGTATACTCAGGAGATAGACGTAGGACAAGTAAGTGTCTCTTGCTAAACAATGCCCAAAGTGCTGTAAAATGCTTCTACGCATGCTGTGCATCAAACAGTGGTGCACATGACAGAGTGAATGAACGCAACTTGACGAGGACATAGAAAGAAACTAGACACAGACATAGCACTGCCTGGTCTGGTTTTCTTTCAGTGCTTTCATCAAGTTGCGCTTACTTCCTCTTCCATCGATACTAACCAACTTGCCTATCAACGCGTTTTAGGTAGTACACAGCAATCTTCGAGAACCTAGTTATGTCAAAGCATGAAAAACATTTCAGCAATCTCTTGCAACAACTGTTCAGTAGTGTGTTGGTGATGCCAACATGCGTTACAGCTGACGACTTGCTGCAGAGCGAGAAATTACTTGGTTACAACCTAAAAAAAGTGTAAGCTCTGCCCACAGCACTGTGTCGCAGATTGAGAGTTGTGCAAGATGGCTTCACTCGAATTGTAAGTACATCTGCTTGGCTAATGCAAATTCTGTGCGTACCAACAGTTGGACGTTTGTCATCACTAGCCAAAACATTATGTTTGGCTCATCGATGCCGGATCATCGACAAAATTTACCAAGACGTTCGTGTATCTGACATAAAACCAGCAATACGACTGTGTGTCTGTTCGAGAAGTCAAGGATTTGAAATGAAACACTTTGGAAGGCCTTGACATTGTGCAAATGATGCAGCACCGCTAGACGGAACACCTATACAAATTTCCTTTGGGATGAAGAGTGATAGCTGTGTGCAACGCTGCCATTTTTTCTTAGGTTGCAATATAGCCATGCACACACCTAAACAATACAAGACAAGAGAGGTCCAGCACGGCTCCCAATTGCTTAAAAAACTCCCCAAAAAAAATAGCCCCGCTCATCACATGCCTATTCGTGAAGGTTCATGTTCATTTGCCTAAGAGGAGGAAATGTCACCATGCTCTATGTTGCACCAGACCATAGTCACTTACACTACCAGAGCTGAACTACATAAAGTGAGTTGTTTCGTACATTTCAGGTCGGCGTGAATGTCCCCATTCCCGTACCACTGCCCATGTTTTCTTTCACTGGTTCCCGAGGCTCGTTCTTGGGTGACAACAACTTCTACGGCAAGGCTGTGAGTATTTAGCACGAGTTTTGCCTTCTTAGCGAGCGCTCGATTCCCAACTTTTCTTTCGCTTGCAGGGCGTCAACTTCTACACACAGTTGAAGACGGTGACACAGCTCTGGCGTGCACAGGACTCGACACATGCGAAACCGGCCACCGCGATGCCAGTCATGCGCTGAAGAAACACCCAAACCAACAGTCATTCCATCACTGCAGTACAAAGATCTTTTTCAATAAAAGTGCTTCCATGATGTGCGATAAAGGCTGCCTAAAAGTGTTTCGACATCCGAAGAGAAATCTGCCTTCGCATCACAGCATTGTTTTACAATGTTGGCAGATGTAGAAAATTATCTACTACAGTTGAACATTGTCACTGTGAAGTAAATCTAGACAGATTGGCCTTTTTCCTTTCTGCAGATATCAGCATGCATATTACAGATACAGGATGTAACTGAGGTATCTTTGAGAACGATAAGATTTCACTGTAACAACGTTCGACTGTAGGGAAGTACACGAGAGAGTTAGGGTTTAAACTATGCACAAGACACATCTGCACAATCACTTCAAAATTATACTAGCACAAGTTGGCTATTCAGAGGTGTCATCCACACCTTGCCTTTTTTTTTTTCACACAAGGGTTAAAATTGCAACTTTTAAAACAACGCTCTGAAGACAGTACACACAATGTAATGGTTACGCTTTTTTTTTTCTCCTAAAAAAACGAAATGCTTCACAAACTCTGATTTGTACTGACTGCCCAGCCCAGCTCCCGTTCTTCTGCGCTGATAGCGTGAGGTTGCAGAGACTGTCTGCGAACGGTCGGCCGTCGCGTCCCTGCCAATAGAGACTGGAGCGGCGCTTTTTGTGGCAGTAGTAAAACGTATCTAGTTGCTCCTATTATATCGTACATAAAAAATGGCCTCGAGTGTGCGGTGTTTGCGTCTAAATTCTCAAAATATACAAGCTGCACCATCCGATTCCAAAAAGTTCCGCATAGTTAACGCCACCAGGCTTTGTACGACCTGTCGGGTCATCGTGCGCACATGGAAGGGGGGGGAGGTGGCACTGTCCATATGGCCTCGGAAGAAACAAATCGCCGGACGTAGCTTCTGGGCATCGCGATCGATCTGCAACGCAGGGCGACATGGGTGGTGGTGTTTTTTGAGAAGCTGGTCCACTAGCGAACCGTCACTGCACGGCGACAAAGGTGCAGGGTTGCCGCCTGCAACGACTTAATGTATTGCTTCTGCACCACGGACGTCCCACGTTGTCTTCGACCAGTCGCGGCAGTTGAAGGCCTCGTCGTCTTGGCAACCGTGGGTGCTCCTCGGATTTCAGGCGTACGAGGTGGCACTAAGCATCTCCAACGGGGTGGCCAGCGGCTAAGAGCCCGCGCCATTGTCCTGGTTTGTGAGCCAAGCACTGGGCACCCACTGCGGCTCGCGTTCCAAAATGGCCACCTCCTTGAGCAATTCGCTGTAGGCGCGGTCCAGGTCCGAGTTGACGATAACCATGTCGAAGTAGTGGCCATAGGTCTCCTCCATCTGCCGCGCTCGCTCGATGGTCTCTCGCAGCTCCTCCTCTCGTACGGGGACGCCCTGTCGGGCACGGTGCTGCCGGAGCTTCTCCAAAGACGGTGGGGCCACAAAGACCACGTACGGCTTGAGGTCAGAGTGCTTCAACATCTTCAGAGACTGCCGGAGAAGGAGAAAGTGGAACAACAACATAAGCCCGTCGCAGCTGACACTGTGCCGTCATGCCATCGTGCATCGCTGAAGAAGCCCAAGACACCCTACGCTGAATGCATGGCAAATTGTGATGGGACCATGAGCAAGTGATTCTATGGAGAGAGTCATAAAAGTTGTAGTCACATGAACTTTTGACTGTGTGCTTACTCTGTCATACAAATATCCTGTATACAGAGATTGCTCTGTGCAAGTAGAAGCTCGGTAAATGCTAGTAGGACACCTTATTTTGATACTGAAGTCAGTTTTCGCCTGGCGCACCTATTGGCAATAGCACTAGCATGACGTCGGGCACCAAAACATTGAATATGGCCGCTTGTGCGTCACCAACAGAGCCAGGAATAGAGCAACATTGTGATTGCGCGAACATGTGTCGAGAAGCTCGTAGAACCGTGTTGTAATGTCAAGGTACAGCAGGAACCAACGCTTCCTCTTAAAAACACAGGGTAATTTTTCTGGGTGCACTAACGATTGCCAGTACACTTCACAGGCTCTTGAAGGCCTGGTGTTTCATTTGGCCCAAATAAAACGACCGAAAATTTTCGTGTCGGGACTCCTTTATAAGTGCGTGTTACCAGATTTAACTGGAAACTACATCTCCCAACGATTAACCAATTGACAGTATTAATGACAGTGACACCGCATGCATGGCATTGCAACATATGTCCGTAAAGAGGATATAGAAAGCCCAGGGTAGAAGGAGCATGCAACAGCCTCTCGAACTTTGAGGTGGTTTAGAAGGTGCCCATCACATGACAGCCGTACCACAAGGAATCCTACCGTTAAACTGAATCCAAGAGTTCTTAGGGGCATGTTGGCCTGCGCCCGCTGGTGGCAGCAGAGGCTCCGAGCCATCACGATTGCGCACAAACGTCCGCAAGGCGGACGCACATGCCTCACCTGTGGGTGGAGGTTGAGTACGCAGACCTTGCCCGAGTTCACAACACTCCGAATGGCGTCAAGGCTGGTACCATAGTAGTTACGCTCGTATTCGCCGTGCTCCACAAATTTGCCGGCCAGGATGTCGGCTTCGAATTGGGGCCGGCTAATGAAATGGTAGTCTACCCCATCTATCTCCGAATCCTTTCGCGGCCGGCTGGTGTCTGGCAAAGACAAATGGCAAGTCGTTGGAGTTAGCAAGGACCCTTTTCGCTTCTCAATGAGAGCTAGCTACTGAAAAAGCACAAGCTAATTGTGAAATTGGATCATTCTAGGTCCTTTTCATAATTTGCAAGTGCGCTTCCCTGCAGTGCACATTTTCGCAACTATAGTGACTGAACTACTCATGCTTAAAATGAAGATAAGGTACCAGCTGCACGTACTGGAGCTTATCTATTATGCATGATTATATCACAAGAGCTGATTTTACGTTTTCCATGTCGTAACACAAGCAAACTACACTTGAAGACGCTGTTTGCAGAAACTACCAACTGCCACTGATTGGGCTAAGTGCATTGCAAAAAAGCCAGCTTTACAATTAAAAAAAGGGTCTATTCCGCACCAGACTAAAAAAAAAAACGTAATTACGCTATCACTTTGCTAACACGAGTACATAAAGTGGATTTCACACTTTCATAGCACTGTATAGGCGCAGCAATGCATAAAAGTGAAACAATAAATAGGAGAACGGGTATAAATGAGCACTGCTTTTTAACTGCATGCGTCTACCTTTTTCAGGATGTCTTAGTTTGCAGCCACAAAAAAACTGCTCAGTAGATTCTGGCAACTAGACTTAGAAGATCTACAAAAAGCGTTTGTCAATCCCAACACTTCGTTATGTTATCTTACTAATAAAGAATCTCATGCAAGGCACAAAAAAAAAGGAAGAGATTGCTTACAGAATTTTGATTTCTGTAATGCGTTAGGAAAAACCAGTGCAGTGCAAGTCTTAAGTTGCCTGCAACTTCAATGATGCTTGTCAACATTCCCCAATTTCTACTTCTCAGACCAGATCAAAGAGGTATATAAAAAAAAACTGCTTGAGTGGAAATTATGCTTGGGAAAAGAAACCAGACCACCGTCTTACTCCGGGCATGGTAAAAGGTTAGCATACAGCGAAGAAAAGCAGCATTTGCCTCCCACACCATAAGAATTTAGTATCGGTAATTATTCTGGACAGATAATACTTTACAGGTGTCTTAGAGCTACTCTTTTCCTTAAGAAGCATGCAGTCCTGGCAAATTTGGGTAAAGATCGTGTTATTACCACTCATCTAGATACTGTTGCCGTCAATTTTTTCTTTTTACATGGTCATCATCATCAGCCTGACTATGTCCACTGCAGGACAAAGGCCTCTCCCATGTTCCGCCAGTCAACTCGGTCCTGTGCTTGCTGCTGCGAATTTGTACCCGCAAACTTTTTAATCTCATCTGCCCACCTAACTTTCTGTCTCCCCCTACCCCGCTTGCCTTCTCTGGGAATCCAGTTAGTTACCCTTAATGACCAGTGATTGTCCTGCCTACGCACTACATGCCCGGCCCAAGTCCATTTCTTCTTCTTAATTTCAACTATGACATCCTTAGCCCCAGTTTTTTCCCTGATCCACTCTGCTCTATTCTTGTCTCTTAAAGTTACACCTATCATTTTCCTTTCCAGCGCTCGCTGCGTCGTCCTCAATTTAAGCTGAACCCTCTTTGTAAGCCTCCAGGTTTCTGCTCCATAGTGGTGAGGACTGCCAAGTTGTCTGAAAAATTGAACTGTCCAAAACAGTTGAGAAGACATTGAATTGAAAGTTTATTTGTATCAGAGAAGCCTAAAAAAATCTGAACTAATTTCCTGCTGCACGCTACACTTGGGGACGAGCAGATTTGTTTACATTTGGGTTTTATTGAGATCGGCCTGTTGGTGATCGCTGCCGCCGAATGTTGTGAGAGCGCACAGATGGTGGTCCTGGCACCAAGCATACAATACTGGAAGCCAGAAACAATAGATGCACAGAATGTATCAGCTGGACGGTTTGTGGGATGCCTTCATCGAAATGTGACCACATGTTACAGGTCAGCAGCCGAGCACCATAACAGCAAAACAGCCACAGGAGCACAGAAAATCTGATGCGTGCAATGCGTCGAAGACACACTTGACACCACAGCCAACAAGACCACAAGCGACGAAATGGCGACCAGAAATGCGCGCAAGATTGCCGTTGGATAGGTTTTGAAGAGGAGTCAGAACTCAAGCTGAGCGTAGCCAAAGCAGCCATGCCATTAAACCTTATCACCAAACTTGCAGCTAATGGTTGAAGAGCGGCATGGTGAAAAGAGTCTTTATTAATTAGCAATGAATATTATCGCTCGCTCTAAATCCACAATATAACAGGAATAAGAGCACAGGGCGTGACTCAAAACGAGTGATTTTGTGCGGAGAATCGAACTACATCAATACATCTAAAACATCGGTCGTGAAAATGCATTAGTTCTATAAAAAAACTTGACGGTACATTTATGAAGTCAAAAATGTTCATCAAGTCTGAATTTATGGAGTCCGAAAAATCCTATAACGACTGTATATTACTTTTGTATGGAACAGTGATCTCTTTTTTTTGTATATTTAGGCTAGCTTTTATGTCAGCGGAACAAAAGCACCTTATCTCTGATAGAGTATCACACGAGGAAACCATGTTTTCACTATGAACTGCAGGCAAATGCTGGCTTCCCATTTGCTGCTAATACTTTGTGAAGGCTTCCACTCCATAATTTTTTAAATTTCAACCTCTAAGGCCCAGACCTCGCCTGTCCTTTCGTAGTGACGGGTGAAACACGAATTCTAGGTTATTCGTACGAGCTTTCTTGATCTCGCAAGACACTCACGAGGAACTGCGGCGGCAAAGCGCTCTGTGTCCTCCATCAGCTTCTGGCGGAGCTCGTGCCTGCCTATGTTGGACGGTCCGACAAGCACCACGGGCCGCTTGCAGTTGGGACGGGGATAGTAGAGCGACACCTCTTCGTACGTTGGCACTGGCTCGTTTGCTTCGGATTCTGCGTGTGTTAATTCATGGCCATACGTCAACGAGTCGACACACGTCCTCTACACACCCAACTGCCCCTTTTGCTGAATACTTATGCAATGTATTGCCAAAGCACTTCACCGAATGTGCTCTGGTACTACAGGTGCAAGCAGAAAAGACTTAATTTGAAAGAAAAAAATTCACCTTATTTGCCGACTTACGAAAAGCAACAGAATGTTTATAATGTTATTCAGTGACCTGTTTCAAAGCCCCCAACTAAGGACTCCTAGGCAACATGTGCCAACTGCACTTGCCGGTAATTTTACTCTCGCTAGCAGAGGTTAGCGTGCCCATGTAACCAGGGCAAACCTGTAGCCAGGATTTTTTTGGGGGGAGGGGGCATTTGCTGAAAGCTTTGACTATTTGAAAATGACGCCGATTTTCATTTTTCATTAATTTGCTTTCCCCTCCATGAAACAACTTTGGGGGGGGGGGGGGGGGCTAGGGCATCTTTTCTGGCTATGGGACTGAGTGAGCTAGGGTACTATAAGCAGACCAAGGCTTTGCAAGGAAAAACATAGCGCTCCTCCTATACTCCACCAAAAAAGAACAGTACGGATCCCAACACACCGCAAGAAAAGAGTGAAGCACTGGTACGCTCCGTTTTACACGTCCTATAGTTTAAGACGGTCAAGCTGTACAGACTCGCCCATCTTTCTATTTTCTTTCATGGCTGCTGGGCCGTCACAAACATACAGAAAACGCTCACAACGCCACACTTTTGTGACTAAAGGTACAAATGCGTAATTCCAAACCACTCAAAATCAATAGACTAGTGGCATAGGCAGAGATGAGTTTCGACACGTGCCTGATCTGAAGCAGGGACTGAGCAGGCAAGTGTGGCTGAGCGTAATTTCGTGCTTTACGTTTAAAGGCAGAAAGAAATTTCAGGAGATTTTTCAGAAATTTCAGGTGCACAGTGCGCCACCACCTGGCTTTGCCGCTGAGCACGGCAGTAGGGAATTATCAACCAAAACCTTGGAGTAACAAGCCAGGTTATAAGTCAGGCTTAAAGCTTGTATTAAACGTCATTAAAGCTTGTAATATCTCTCTCTATTCTTTCAACCAGTGGAGCTAAGGAAGCACAGGGGTAGGTGACTGCAAAACAAGCCCTCACATGTACACAACACATCAAACACAGAGGCCGACAAAGGTGAGACCCTTGCTATGCAGTACGCCAGCAAGATAGGGGAAAAAAAAACAGGGTTCCATTTCGTCAGCTCCACATTAACAAGAAAATAAATAAACAGGCCACTAAAACCAGACTTCAAAATAATAAAGTCTACTCTCCATTTCCCATGCTTTTGCAGCTTTAAAACAGGTCATCAGCAGGTCGTCACGTTTCAGAGACCAACCAGTGTGAGCAGTGGGGTGCAACTTACCGTCGCTCAAAGTACCGGTTGCACTGCTGCTCTTTTTCTTCTTCTTCTTGTGGTGTTTCTTGGCACAAAGAAATTTCCCTGTAGACAAGAAAGTGCAAACACTGTCAGCGCCTGCACTTCCGCTGTGGGAAAGTAGAGAACCCGTACCTCGCTTGGTCTTCTCCTTCAACCCCGTGTCGCCGCCAGCCAAGGCTTGTTTCATAGCTTCCCGTCTTAAAATAAATAAGTAAATAAATAAATTTTAAAAATAGTTCACGACGCTGTTTACGAAAACTTGAACGTGAAGAGTGCAACAAGGTTAATAATTTAGTTGTCCCAATATCTTGATCCCACGCTAGGTGGTGGTGCAATTTCACAAGACGTTCTTATGAAACTAGGTAAGTTCTACAGTGGCACTGGTGAGCATATTTGCAAACTGTTAGCGAAGGCTTCGGTTAAGCAGTCGGACACAGAGCAGGCTAATTTGCTTCTCAAGTCAAAGTGCCTATGTTTTGATCCAATCCAAGTCATCAGGAAACCATTTAATCCATTCTGTCAGACGGAAGTGTCTCCGTCCTTTCTTTGCCCACCAAATGGCAAAATGATGATTAACATCACTGCCTTTTCTGGTTGCTGTTTTTACGCCTGACTATACATGTTAGTTTTGAACAATCCTGTGCGACGCAAGAAAACGTTTATCACAGGAAGTGTACGAGATCACGCCCTAGTGCAGAGTACGTAAACGAAGTACAGTACCGATGTAAACGAAGTATCTCATTGAACAAAACTTGAAGGGACTAAGTGAAGAAAATGCACTCTACACCAGTTTCAACTATTTCGAAAGATACCGTGGCATGCAGCACTCAATCAAATACAGAACCGCTAAAGCTGTTCCGTAGCTAGAAATCAGTTTCCCACGATTCGACCGCGTGTGCAAAACAGAAGCCAAGTTCTCACTGCTGCTGAAAGGACTTGGAAGGGATGAGGCCGGCCAGGGTCTGGTCTTCCTCGCCTTGGCGGTAAGCCTGCCACCAGTTTGGGTCGTCTCGGTTGATGACGTGCAGCACGTCACCCTTTTGGAACGGGATGCCCAACTCTCGGCACGGAATGTACAGGTCCTCGTCCGGCTCATAGTCAAAGTGGGCCTGTAACGTAATGATTGTGAAGAAAGCGTAAACATTTACGTTTTCACCAGGCATGCTCTTTTATTGTCAGACCAGTTTCTGCCAAATCGTAAACATCATGACGAGGGGATGCACAGTACACAGTAATAATTTGTGCACTGTTTGCGGATTACAATGAAAATGCATTGCATTCTTGTTGGTAATGCTGTTTCTCTTTGTTTATCATTTCCTTGCTACAGTGAAATCCCGCTACAGTGAAACTGACGGGACGCGCGAAAAAATTTGTTGCAAAATTTCTACAATAGACCACAAAACTAAGTAAGATCTGATGACTATGACTCGATTTTTGGTCCCAGCAAATGCATGCATTGAACTCTTGCTAACTGAGATTTGCTTGGCCACACACCCAGTGAACGTATCCTCTCGCGTATAAAGACCCACAGAAAACTTAAAGTTAAACTCTGGGTGCGGGTTATAAATGCATTTCGGGTGCACAAGTTGGCTTAAATACCGGCTTGCCAGTCATACCAGCACTTCTTCCCGCTGACTTGACCTACACCAGAGCTCCTACCTATTCCAAACATGATGTAACATGGGCCTGCACCCCCAAGATGGAATACTGGTGACACTCGTGGTCGCGGATGCCAGTTTATGCAGGGTGGATTACATACGAGAATAATACCATATTCATACTAACCCCAAAGTGTGCCGAGTGCGCAGCACTGCGTGCGATAGCTTAGTGAGAGGACAACTGAAAACTAACTGTCGAAGCTCGGCACTGCCACAGCCATAAGCAAACGATAGGAAAGCCATAATGGTTTCTTGCGCAGCGGTTGCAGTAAGCGGCATTTACGTTTCCAATTTGTGCGGACTGGCCGTGTGTGCCTTCAGAACTGCATCTTTGCTACCTGTGATCGTGTATGCAGCGGTTTCGTCCGCAGCGTTGCGACAAGCAGCATTTATTCAAAACGGTGTGCATTCAATGCACACATACTTTCGTGGTCGCCCTGATTGCATCGACACAACCGCATTTGTGTCAGCGGCGGCGGCAGAATGTAGTTACATTTCAACTAGGTGTGCGCTGACAGCGCATGCGCTGCCAGCATGGCTGTCATTCACAATCGTGGGGTTAGGGACGACGAGCGGTAGTTATGCTTTGAGGTCAAATCCAAAACATGACGGGAGTTCTTGAACAATGCTACTACAGCCCACACGCACATGAAGTCGACCAGCAGCATCATGACGGATGGGCCATCTGTCGCTGGACATTTCAATGGGAAAAAATTTACCGGGATGCACGTGTGGGGGCAGAAAGCGTGTTTCCTGTGAAAACACGGGTGTTGCGAAGACACGAGTCTCGCGGAATTTCACTGCAAACAGTTTGGAAATCTGAGACCACATGAATGTATTGGCCCGCGGGAGGTAAAACTGCTGACAAATCACCTTGACATGGATCATGCCGGTGTCGGTGGTGCGAGGCGCAATGGTCTCCTGGTTACATGGCACTATCAGGAATGTGAGGGTGCCGGTCATTGTTGCCAGCAGGTCACAGACTTCATTCACCGACTTGCCACGCATGCCGATACCGTTCACTTCCAGGATCTCATCACCCTCGTGTAATAAGCCTGCAAAAGGAATCAAAGAAAAAAAAACTTACTCAAGTACGCATCCTCGTGGCATGTTTGTCAAACTAACTTAAAACTTCAAATCCGGCTTTCTTTGTTGCAGTCAAAAGGAAGAGTTGCTTACAACGTGAGAAAGAATTCCAGATCGACCCACAGCCATCACTGCCCCTCTCACAAGAATGTGCATAAGAGTCCCTTTAGACAGTGCTTACTCATTTTTATGAAGTCAAGCCCTTCTCGTGTTTCAGATAGTTGACTTTTCCATACAACCCAGGCTTGTGTTGCTGGTTAGGTGAGAAACTTGAACGTCTTGGTAAATTTTGTCGGCGATTCTGACATCACCATTCAGCCGAACGTAATGTTTCAGGTGGTAAGGACGAACCTTAAACTCTTAATATGCGTAGCATTTATATTAGCCGAAAGAAAGTACTTGTGGTTTGAGCACAAGTCAGAAGCATGAGTGCCTGTCACAGGTGAAGGGCAGATGCACCGTGTTTCTGTGGGCACAGTTGAAATCGTTTCTTAGGTTGTAATAAACTATAATAACCTGCTTATCATGGCTAGACGCCTCATTCACTAAAGCATGCGGTGGTTAATTTCTCTAAGAGACACTTTTCTAATGCCCAGTTGCAGCTTCGATTCGAGAGAGCATCGAGAGAGGCGGAACCGGGGTGGTTTCTTTACAAGGACAGCTGGCCAAGTGACTACACTAAACAACATCCACGAAGTGAGTTGCACAAGCTCTTCAGGCACGAGTGTCCCATAGTACAAAAAATTTCTTACCACTCTTCTCGGCTGCGCCACCTTTGACAATCCGTCCGATTATGACGCTCTCCCCTTCGTTCCTGACAGTTGCACCCTGCAAGAAAGAGCCAGAGTTAAGCCGTCAAATTTCAATGGCCAACTGGCAAAAAATAATTATGCTATTACAATGTTCCAGTAAATGCATTACAATGCATTGAAGTAATCGATATAAAGGACCGAAGGTGTGCACGGGGACTGCTTGTTCGAGAGTTTGATGGAAGCTTATCTGGTCAGGACAAAACTTGAAACTGACATATAAACGCCGGGCAAATGCAAATTTAAAAAGCCAAGACGTGTCAATTTCGCAGCGTAGCAATCTTGGGCTAGTTGGTATAGAGCTTGTAAACAGGCACTTTCTGAACTGTTGCACGGGAGAGCCAAATCTGACATCCGACTGCCTTGGCAGCACACTTTTCTTTGGAGGGGGGAAGGGGGGCTAACGCATATTAGCAACAGCCCAGAAGGGATTATGGAAGCAACCAGGGAGCCTTTGTTGACAAGATGCACAGTTTCATCTTCATATAGGGCACACACACGAAGACAATAGAAAGAACTGACAATGTGAGGCTTGTTCAACTGACCAAGGCTTCCAGTGAATGAGGCTTCTGTATGGAAGCTGAAACATCTTGCCTTCAACTTGTTAGCTCGGTGCAAGTTTTTCTTTCTCCCGTGACCGTTTAACTGCACACATAGACTAATAATGCAGTTGTACCAAGACTAGTCATTGGTCGCTGTCTCACCAGTGGTTCGTTAGTCTTGTCAATGTGGACAATCTTGATGCTATCCTCCGAGTAGTGAGACGCCCTGTCTAGGGCCTCATGGGCGCCTCCGGGGCCAGGCGGAGAGTGCGCAAGGCGTGGTGACGCTCCGCAGCGTGCCGCAATGCGGTCGTGGCTCAGTAGCAAGCCATCTACGTCTAGTCGGCTCAGAAAGTCTTGAAGTTGCATTGCCTCAGCCAAGGGACAGCCTTCTAGTAGGGACAGCACCTGCGGAGACACCACGAAATGTATGATTTATCGGGCTTAATAACCTGCTTTGGTTAAGAGGGACGTCATAGTGGCGAGCAGAGATTAATATTTTTGACCATCCATAGTCCTGTAACGTGCACCTAAATAAAAGTACACTCACAACGTTGCATTTCACCACCACTGAAATGCGGCTGCTGCTATCTGACATGAAACCCACAACCTCGTTTTTAACAGTAAATACCACAGTTACCTAGTTACCATAGTTGGTACCGCAGTCTAATCTCATTTTAGCGACCCTGAGATTAACAATTCTTTCATACTAACAACTATTGTGAAAATCCACCTCCAAACGTCCACTGGTTTAATATAAAAATATTCCACTACGCCGGACAATCAATAAGGTTGTTTCATCCAATTATAAAATTTCACTCAACCAATGTTTTAAAATAATGTATAGAATTTTATTGCCCGTGTATTTCAATAACACACTTCATCAAGATAACAAATTGTGAATTTAAATAGTTACTCGCAGCAGTGTAAACAATACCTAGCTCTGTACGTGTCACTGCAGTGATCCTCAGAACGCCTGCGTATTGCTCAATGCACCTGCCGTATTCTAAATGTGCGACAGTCCTATAGCCATAACCATCGCTTGCACTTGTTTTCGCATCAGGCTTCGCTAGCTTCACCTCCTTGCCTTTGTTTTGTCAGGCAGCTCTGTTTGCATGCTTATTGCATGGCTGTTTTGCTCGCCTTCGGCCTGGTGGTTGCATGTTCACGATGGGCTCCGGAAGTAACACGAAAGGAGCGCTCACATTGAAAAATGCAACGCGAGTGACCTATGGAGTCAAGTGGCCAAATAGTCCCCGTGCATGTTTCCCTAACACTTTAACACTTCAACACTATGCATCGCGTGACGACAAAGTGTGCACATCGACTGCGCTGACCACTGACAAGATCCATGCCATTTGTCGTAATAAGAAAACGGCAACAAGAGCAATTAGAGTGAAGGTGACGATAAAACATTGAGCGTGAACCAACACGAACAATCGGTACCTAATGCCAATGTTTCAGAGTGCATAAAAAGGACGTGCACTTCGAAAGAGTTTTTTGCAGAGGTTCAGCTGCACCTGTGAGGCAAACATCACGCTCTTCAAATAAACATGCACGCGTTCCATAATACCTCGTTTTTTTTTTCTTTTTCACTTATTAGAGAATAACGCCCTTGCGTGTGTACACCCAGCGAAGGTACATGACTTACTTAGTAGCATTAAGGATTTTAGTGCAAACTCTTTTTTATTGATATGACTGATATGTGGCGTTTAACGTCCCAAAACCACCATATGATTATGAGAGGCGCCGTCATGGAGGGCTCTGGAAATTTCGACCACCTGGTGTTTTTTAACGTCCACCCAAATCTGAGCACAATGGCCTACAACATTTCCGTCTCCAACAACAGTGACTTTTTAAAATAAGAAACAACCAATGATGATCCTTTGTGATTCATTCTGCAGAGATCTTACAGTATGTGGGCAGCGTGCACTGACAGCGGTGAGCCAAGAGCGCAATGGCAGTGAGCACAAACAACGCTTGTGCTAATTTCTTAAATGTACCGACTTTATTTTCTGTGTGCAAAGCCCTCTTCCAGACTGAACAGACTGAAATGGTGACTTGAATGTGCCGCTACCAACCGCACTATCAATAAACCTAGCCTGTCTCCCCCTTGTGTATGCTAGGAGCCAGAAGTAGAGCAGCCACCTCTTGAGCCAAGTCCTGAGCATTGGAGCAGACGGGGGTGGGTGGCCTCTGGTAGCACCAGGCCTGCTGGACGTTGTTGCTGACGGCCAGCGCCCCCTGGAAGCCCGGTTCCTTCAGCAGGTTGGCGACGCACGCTAGTGAGCCCGCATCATCCAGGGGCTCCAGCCTCTTGAGGCACTGCTCCAACTCGTGAGCTTCTACACATGCAGCGCCACCCAAGGACAGCGAGGAATGATTAGTGGATGACATCAGCGGCAAGCATTCGCAACTGCAACAAGGTCTGAGCAGTGATCTCCCAGGTGCACATTCGGTCCTTGTTTTTTTTTTTTCTTCTGTCATCAGAATAAAACTGACAAATAAATTAGGGAATCATAAAAGTATCAAGGTATACATTCTGGGTATCTACAGTGCCCAAAATGTGGACTTCACGAAATGCTATTGTAAAAAAGCCGGTCACATCTGCCACCTGAACATACAGTCTGCAGTTTGGATTTAACGCCTCTCCATGGGTAGCACGCGTGACAAATGCAATGCTGTACTCTTTCACTCACGGCCGTCATTGACTGCATTAGAATTTATCCAGCTTTTGCATAAGACCTGCAACGTAACAGGTGCTTTTTCCGCATACTGTACATCAATCACTTTACATAGCCATGCAATAATGTTCTCCCTCTTCTATTGAGAAACTGTTCCAAGTGTATCAAACAATCTCTCTTGTTGATTGTCACCAAGTAAAACTCAATAACTGTGAGTTTTACTGACTGTGTGTAGGTCATTGTTACATGTAAAGCTACATTAGAGACCAGCCAAATATACATTGCCTTGCAGTATTTGGCTTTAACACATAATCTGTTCCTTTACATTACGACATGATTATGTTCCTTTACGTGCCACCGTACTGTGAATGCACTGTGAAGCTGTAATTTGTCTAGATTACGAGGACGCTCTAGCTACACTACAGTTTTAGAAGCCACGATACGTGCAGCTTCAACAGACGACTCAACAACACAAGGCAGCACCACGAGAGACATAATCGAAGCGCGAAGACTGGGAAGGTGAACTCAACTCCCATTTCATCCCAAACTCAACGGTCAAGACAGCGGTGCAGAGTACAGACAAACACCTACCCGCACTTACATTGACCTTATTACATAGACTTCACAAGATAGACTTCCCAAAAAAACGCTGTATCTTGTGACACAGTAGCAGTACCAGAGCACACAGCATTCGAAAGATGCTATTTCACCACTAGTTAACGACAGACTTAACTCGTTGCGAGTGGTATGAACTGGACTTCGAAAGCCAACTGGCATCTCTTGACCAGGACGGGCAGGCCACAACAGCCAGTGCGGCCCTGAATTAGGAGCTCCATCCATATTAATCAAGGTGCCTTATTTCACTACAGTTGTCTGTTTACAGCTGGCTGCTCCCATGTTGGAATCAGGAGGCCATCCTTCTCCACTCTTTCCCAGGCTCCAGATTTTTTTTTTTTTTGATGGGGGGGTTGAACCACTTTACATCTCTTCGTGCATGCATTTGTACTTCTTCATGTACACGTGTAGAAATTAAAATTTTCGTGGGCAGGGAGGGGTGGGGGGGACATGAATCCTCAAGCCTCCACCTGCCCTTCGTCAGCTACGCTAGTGGTCAGTAGTCTATGCACCCTCTGAACTTGTAGGGTGAAAGGACGCGAGCTCACCGTAAATGCGGCTGGGAGGCTTGTGTGGGCTCACAGGCAGGAGGCGGGCGTCCGAAGGCAGGGTGGCGCCAAAGGAGCTGGTGTCCTCTGTCTCAAAGGCGGCGTTGAGGATCCCTTCTGGGGAGTTCTGCTCCAAGGCACGGAGCTTCTTGGAGCCCCGTAGCGACGACCGCAGGAACTCCTGCTCTTGCGCTAGCCGCTCCTCTTCTTCTTTGCGTAGCCGCAGCTCTTCCTAGGAAATCGAAGGCACAGCTTCATGCACAGCTATCTATCCATGTGCGACATCGAAGGAGCAATCGATTGGTGGAGAACTAGCTGGTGATGCATAATCAACTAGCCAATTAATAAGCCGGTTGCCTTTGCATAATGAAAAAATTCATTCGTGAACATACGTACGGCACACTCTCAGTAAAACTAAAATCTCCGATGTGAAACTCCTGCTTAATTGAAATACTGCCCAAAATATAATTCATTCACTATTCAAATTCTTCACCCCAGTTAATTTCTCAGTAAATAGAACTACTGTTAAATGGAACATCCTTCTCTGATCTCTTCTGGTTCCGTTTAATTAGAGTCTATTGCACATTGCAGGATACATGCAAAAGTAGGCCATTTATACAGATAAAGAATAGCAGAATCAAGAACCTTTTTTTAACAATCAAAACAAATGTATTGTCAGTGTAAACTCACTTGATACTTTCGGATTCGCTCCAACTGGTCTCCTGTTGGAGCTGCCGATCCGTTGAGCCGGGGAGAGCCCTGAGGCCTTGGAGGCGGCGGGTAACGCGGCGCGGTCTTGGCCACCGCCACAAAAGACTCGGGCACGTCCACGGCCATCTCACGATGCGACTGCCCCGTCTCCACATCGGCTGGACCCTGGCAGGTATGAGAGCGTCAAGACAAAGCTATTTTAGATTGGCTGCGCGCTAGAACATGCCTGGAATTCCCACTCTTCCCTGGTAGCCCCACAAAGCCGGCAGTGTACAGTTCTCATGATCGAAACACCACAACTCACAAATTTCAGTGGTGGCAACAGGAAATTTACTCTTCTGGAATGCATCCTTGTGGCACATTTGGTTAAGGGAGTATGCTAGCACTAAAACCTCGCATCACGTTTTTTTTAAATTGCAATCGGTATCTTGTGACCCATTCATCATAGCTGGAAACCTCATTGTGCCTGAGTGCATGATGGTTAATTATTGGGAGATGCTTTGAAGTGATGCTTGTTATTACTTGCAGATTTTGGTGGTGCTGTAATGAAAAACTCAACAGTGACTAATATGTACAAAAATGCACTCCTCAAAGGTGTGCAGGTAATATGTTTATTTGCATGTGTCATTTTCCAATAATTAATGCTACCTCAATCATGGGCTTGTCGGTGATCAGCAGTTTCCGATATGACAATCATCTATTATCGAGGTGGCTTGTCATTTCATGTGGCCACATTTCATTGTTGCCTAGTTGTGAGCACTTGTTGTTGTTGCCTGTGCTAACTGAATCGTTGTGCCCTTAAGCAGGTGGAATAAGATCTCACCCGCATCATTGAGAAAGGACTCAAATGGAAGCACTGGACAATGCGATAGGATAGAAAAAAATAAAGAATAGTAGTGCATCAGACACGCAAGCGTAAAGCTTTGGTTGACCCGTTTCCTTTACAGGACAAGAGCTTTTGCATTTTTTTTTTTTATAATGACTGATGTGCCCAGTTGCTCGACATGGCTGCGCGACTTTGCTACGAATCTGCCATTAAAGGCAATACCGGCTTCAACGCAAGCATTCAGAGCTGAAATTACAGCTATACGATATGAACTGAAGACTTTGGATATATTACTCAGCTTTGAGTTAGTGTGTACGATACTGTACTCTAGAAGCGTACAGCGAGTCAAAAGGAACACTGCCAGAAAGCGCACACACATGAAGAGAGAAACGATTTCACTTCAATTGAAAACAAAGTTAAATTATTTCCCAGATAAATTCCTTCTCTTTCTAAATGTTGCTCGACTGAGAGTTAATCAGCGCTGGCACAAGCACTCCTATAACATTTCCTGTTCATGTGCTTCTACAGTATTACTAAGACACACACGCACAAAAACACACACACACACACACACACACACACACACACACACACACACATATATATATATATATATATATATATATATATATATATATATATATATATATATATATATATATATATATATATATATATATATTCACACACACATTCCCCAGTGCTGACCCATATGCACTGTTGCAGGTCTAGTTTTGTCATGATGTCTACCTGCTACACACACACAAAAAAAATGTTATTTCATCTCTTTATTCTGACTCTAATATGGTGCTTCTCATCCCTGCTGGAGACATGCTCTGGCCTTTTGCAGTGACAATGTTGATAAAAGGCAAACAAAAAACGCACATTACAATCAGTCACTTATGACAGATTAAGCCTGAAGGCCTCTTGCTTTATGCTGACAGACGTACTGTGGCACACAGCTGACTACAAACAATTTTACGTTGCTTCTTTCAGCTGCACTGGCTGCCAATTTGAAGCAACCATGCCTCACTGCTGTCTCTGAGGCCTCGGCTGATTTAAGAGGTTCGTGTTTTATGAAACCGCAGCAAGGAGACCCTACTTCAATGTCCCAACATATACCTGAGTGCATTCCATAAAGAAAATGTAGGAGTCACAGCATGACAGTAGTGCCGTCACGCTGGTGGAATGTCTGACATTGACAGCGTCAGAGCTTCACTACGTCACTTAACTTTTTCTGTTCTTTTTTTCTCTTTCTTTTTCTGCAATACCATACTGGATTCCACGTCAAGTTTGTCAAACAAACGGCACTCCATTTATCTGCACAGTAGGGTGCAGTTTCATCACCGTCAGACACAACAGCCGGAACAGGCTACTTGAGGGTATCCACCGATAAAGACACAGACATTAAGATAACGCTCCCCCCACACTCCCGCACGTGATAAGCAGGGAATGCGTGTGACATCCCATTCCCTCCTAATGCAACACAGGATAACATGCCTCAGTGCCTTGATGATGATGACAATATATGGGCTTTTATGGTTTGAGAGTCAAGAGCGAAAGATACCCAAGGAGTGTTAAGGAAACATTGTGAATTATAGTATTATCACTGACAAGCCGCAAACAAGACATGGCGTTTTAGAGGCCTTAAAAGCAGCTGCTTTCAAGTTTGTAAAATGTATAACAATCGATATAGTGAAAATGACAAGAAAAGCATGCCATGAGTATAATGGTATGTTGGAATGCAAAAATATACCAAATTGCTTTCCCTCACAAACTTATAGGGTCTGTCTGTAAGTAACGAGACTGGGTCTGGTAAAAACATTGTATTGATCCAATCAGTACATATCATTGAAATTCTTCAAAACGGTTTCCTGGGGCATAAATACACAGAGCACAACGTGATTGCCACTCTGCAAAGGATCCCTGAAAGTCGGCTGCCATGACCTCTTTCAGCGACTCTAGCTCGTTGGATGACGGAAACGCCGTCGGAACGGTGACCTTTCAAGTTCCTCTTGAAATTTAGGAACGAGAAGAAGTCTGCCAGGCTCCCATCAGGGCTGTATTAAAACCCTAATATTAGCCCTGCAGACTAGCAGGGAGCCATTGCAGCGTGGGAACAACGTTTCACTCTGTGTATCGAGGGTCAACAAAACTACTTCAAAGAGCTTAAAATTTATGTACCGACCGCATCAATAAAGCTTTTTTTTACCAGATCCAGCCTCATTATTTATGGACAGATCCTGCATGCCAACAAGGCCAAATGGCAGTTATTCTAAATACCAAAATATCTTGCATTACAACACCACTTCAACGTCACCAGAGCCTTCTGGCTGAAGGACCTGGAGGTAAGTTCCCTACAGAATGTTAGAGTTGCGCTGCCGAAGCCATGCGCTAGGTATCCCAGGGAGAAAGCAGACTGCGCACCTTCATGCCGGGAGGTGGGGAGAGCGACTTTCGTGGTGTGGGCACGGGCGGGTTGGGTGAGGTGAGCATGGGTTCTGGCAGCTGCTGGGTCAGTTCGAGCTCCTGGTCTGCGACGACGGGTGCCACGTGCCCGTTGGCTGAGGTCAGCGCACTGCTCTCGGGAAAACCCGACTCTCCTGCATTAATCGGAGGAGTGCCACACTGGTCAGGTCACGTGAACAACTCTAAAGTTACCAGCGCCGTTGACTTACAATCAGACTGTCGATTGTCTGAAACCATTTAAAGGGACACTGAGATGAAACACCGAAGTGTTTAAATTGATAAATTGTACTTTTAAAGCTCTAATGACATTATTAACTTCACCATTGTATGTCTGCTAATAGAGAAGAATATCTTCACTTTGACTTTAAATTCACTTCACTTTTAGATATCGTGCCAAAATAATCATGGATTTTAATGAGCATCTTTCATAATTTGGAGACATTATAACATTTTCTGAAGCTTGGTCTGTTAAGTCTCCGGAACCATAATGAAACAATGTACTTCATTTTCATGGATTAGCAACAGTGTATGCTCTTGCACAAGTTGTCAACGTCTATGACTTCATGGAGACTGGTGCGGGAATTTCAAGGCGGCGGTGCCAGCCGCATTTTCTTTCTGCAAGCTTTCTCACTTCACCAAGCAACCTCTCACATGAAGCATTCTCCATTTTGACACGCAACTACACAAGCCATTATGAATAACCAATAGCGATGAGCACGTCTCATGCATTTAAAATAGGTCAGAATATCTTCCCAGGAAAAGGAATGTGATATTGAATACATCACTTAACTAACAAAAAGTGGCATTTCCTTACACTTAACTTTGCAGAGCAGCTATATTTATGCTAAATAACATAACTGAAAAATCTATGTAAGGCAAGATTTGTCATTCAGCACAACTCATCAGTTAAAACACTGTCGCTCACTGTTCAGAAAACATACAATGGCTCTGTTGAGCATTCTCTGAAGTCGGCTACCTCCTCATCAATCCGTGCTTCATCAAAATGACTGGCTCACTTTATACCACTGCATTTTACAAATGCTTTGCCCGTAGAAACAAGCTTTATGCTGCATTCTATTCGGCAGATCTACCTCGAGTTTTTTATGCTCTCCAAGGAGCAAATTCTATTTCAACAAAAGGCTGGGAGCAGCCACTAAACACGCATTGCTCCGAGGAGTGACGAAACGCTCTACCAAAATGGTCAGATTTGCTGAGAAGTGTGCCGCAGTGGGAACGAACGCGTTCCATCAGCTAATTTGAAGACAGATACTTCAGTCAGCGTGACATGCTCTATTCACGATACTGTCGAGCACTCGCAATCTGCCATTGGAATTCATCATCAATTAAAATACCAGCATGCATACTCTGGCTCTGAATCGCACACAACATAGCAGTAAGACAACCAAAACATATATATTTGTTCAAAGTCTACTGGAATCAAAAACAAGTGACACAACTGCATTTTCTGTAGCCCAGACAAAACAACAAAGCCAAAAAAAGTGCAAGAGCCATGCTACACCCACAAAAGGAAAGCTGGAACAGGTTCGCCTATATGTCTGGCCATACAAAACAGCATTCAATAAAAAAAATGGAGGTGCTATTAGAGTAACAAGGCATTTAGTGCAGAAATTATAGTTAGTACTAAGTTTCCCAAGATATTCGCAATCAAACACACATTTCAAATCTTTGCAATGCAACAACATATTTACACTCAAACCTCGATATAACAAACTTTGATATAACGAAATATTGGTTATAACAAAGTAAATGATGATCAGTCTTTCAACAGATACAATGTTATGAATATACCTTTATAGTGAATTTTTGGATCTAACGAGCTCATTTTTGTGTAAAATGCAACTTTGTTATAAGGAGCTGTGAGCGTATATATTTTCTATTCAGTTTCATATGTGCATCTAGTGTGTATTAATGAACTTTTATGAATATTAGCTGAACCGTATCTTCCACGTCTTGCTAACTGTTGTATAATGCTGACCCCTAATCCACTGCGTAATTTTAGATGTACTACTAATGCATCTATTTCCGTTCACTGTTCACTGCACTGCCACATAAAAGAACTCCGGGCCCTTTGTCAAACCACCTTTTTCACAATGAAAAATAAAGATTAATGATGTAGAATAACACTGCACTTCCTCGTGACAAGAATTGCTACTACAGTGGTTGCATTGGGTGTTCACACTTAAATCTACATCATGAGGTGTCAAACACAATGCACCAATGCTCTCCCCAATACGTTGTCAATTCAAACGAGGAACTTATTGATTGGGGGAACACTCACCCCTTGAGCCGTGTCGCTGGAGCCTCTGGAGCTGGGGCACGGAGGCCACGTAGACGGGGCTGGCCTCGGAGGCGAGCAGCAGCAGGCCGTTGGATCCCGCTTGCTGGGACGAGGGCGTGGAAGAGCGCTCCTCCGCGTTGAGCTCCTGCGACAGCTTGGTCATGTCGACCGGCCGGATGCGCTGCAGCGCCGACAGACGCTCCAGCCGCTCGCGGGCCTGCTGCTCCACCGCAATGACAAAGGCCTCTTGAACATGGCTGCTGCTCTCCGACAAGTCCAGCACTAAGTCCGACGATCAGGATGGAACGTGGAATGAGGGGAAGGAAGAGGGAAAGGAATAACAAAGCAAGGCTTAGCAAGATGAATTTCTTGGTGGCCGTGTTCTATGTCTACTGCAGGAGATATAGGTAGCACTGACACATTTGTAGCACCAGTCCATAGGTCTTTCCTTTCTGGCTACTGGCTAAATACATAAGACGCTCAGAATTAATGAATAAAAACCACCAATGAGACTAGTTATGATGATCTGCGTGCCAGCTCATTACGGCATTTCTGGCAAAAAGATTGCAAGCCTCGTAGCTCAAGGTTTCAACCATAGAGCCAATACTGAAGAAGCCAGGTCCAAGCGAATCCACCCTCTGTCTCATTCCACAACATAATGCAGCATTACAAACTAGCCGGAAGAATATGCCCCCAGCACACAAGTTACTACCTAGAGAGCTAAAGAGACCACTCCGCATTCTACAGGTCAGCACGTTCTCGTACCCAAAAAGAAATAACTTCACAGCCCCCAAAAAATTCACTCTGAAATGCCGCTTCTGCAAAAAACCCTAATCTCTTCTGCATATAGCCAGGCGCTTTTTATATTGAAGTATTCTGAATTCATCCACAAAGATCTTTAGCAATGGTTAGCACACACTACACCACAATGCTTTAAAAGCTTCGAAATTACGATCATTCTGTTAAGATTGCATGTGGAACGCAAACAGGCTAGTCAATTCGAGAGCTTATCAAGCCACCGACATTAACACTAGAATCTTCTACAGCAGATGCACAAAATCAGACGCGCTTTACCGCTTGGCAAATTAGCCAACAACCAACGGTCTGTTCACCACTACAGCTGCACAACCCGTGTTGCTCGTACAGTGACTTTTAATTTTCCAGGCACATGTTTACTTAATAAAGGATTTCATCTTGATGCTGCCGACTGCTGGCTGCTTCAACCCTATGACCATGTGACATCTGATGGAGGTGCTGTTTCGTTCATGATCCAGACACCCCCGCGAAGCGTTGACCCAAGCCCAAGCCATGAAAAAACAGACGCTAACGACAACCCAAATTGCCTAAGAAGTCACAGGCAGAAGGCACTCCCGCCAGAGTACAGGCTGCTTCCTGAAACCATCAGGCAGGCCAAGACCCCAACATAGACCTTGACAGTAACAGAGACCACTCCAGTTGCCCCTACATCAATCAGCTACATGAACCTAGGTAGCCACCAACCTTCTGTGGGCCGTCACTAGAAGAACCAGAAAGCTATTCTGAAAGGTACAACCGCATCGCCCTTTCCAAATGAACCTCAAGGCCGGCTACTGGCATATCAAAGTAGACGAGAGAGACTGAGAAAAAGACTGCTTTTATAACTATATATGGCCTGTTTGAGTTAAAGGTCACGCCCTTTAGTCTTTGCCCAGCAACAGCAACTTTCCAACGTGTCATGGATACAATACTGGGATATGTACCTCGTGTATTTGACTCACATCGTGTTTGCTTCGCCCTTCCACGAACAACTCCGGCACCTGAAAGCTGTGCCTCAAGCGACCAACATCTCCGGATTCACTCTGAAGACAAAAAAGTGCGGCTTCGCATACGAGGATCGCTTGTTCTTGAGCTACGTCATCCTGGGCTAAGGACACCTCTTGCCAGCTCTATTCTCAAATAACTATTTCCATTTCTCTCTTTCTTTCTGGTCCATAACTGAGAAAGCGTTGTGAGGGTGCTATCACCCCCAGTAACGTCGTTCGCACCTCGTGGCGCACACGTGTCTCACAGATAAGCCGAATTTAAGGTTAACAGCCACTGAGCAGTAAGTGAAGCAGCGCTCGCATGTGATCTTCACCATGACCATCATTATGGTTAGCGTGGTGGTGCCAGCAGTGACGCCTGGTGGCGAGGCTTGGTGGCCAGACAGAAAAGATTGCGGAGCCTCTTTTCGGTGTGTGGCGTCTGGTGCAAACAGTCAGTCGTCTCCCGTGGTGAGTCTATGGGGACGGCGCCACGGGTCATCTCCTGTGGGCCCCTCGTGGTGACTCGGGCGTTGGCAACGCCACCTTCACGTTGCCTTGTGTTTATTGTTATGTTGACGAGTGTATTAGAATAGTGTGTAAGATTGTATAGAGTGTTGATCACTAGTGATGTATTCATCCGGCTGACGATATCATCTATGTAAAAGTAATTGAATAAATGTTTGGTAAGTTCGACCACATCTGCTGTGTCCATTTGCTCCAAGAGCATCTTGCCTCATTTTCATACATATTGAACAAGGGTACAAAACACAAAGATACGAGACAGGCACCAACTTCCAACTAATTCTATTCTGCAGTGCAAAGAAGATTTTTATAGCTCAGTCAATAAATATGCTGATGCGGGTGCGCATCACAGTTTTTTTTGCATTTTTTTTTTCATCTTAATAACCTAAGCACCCCAGGGTGCTGCTGAGACAACCTAGCTCTTTATCTTGAAGAGAGAGCAAAGGTATGCTGATGCAGGCATCACTTTTCTGCCTTATATTATACATCTGTATTACTTCTCTTACCAGTTCCTTTTTCACTCTGCCTATAAACTCTGCTTCACCGAACTTAAGATGGCATCATCGCCATGGAATGCGTTGTCATCAGGCTGCCAAAACCATTTGTTGAATTGAGGCAGCGCTGTCTAGCCCTATAATTGAAATTCTACTTAGTTTGGCTAATATATATTCCTTCTCGCAACTCAATAAATTAAACTAAACAACCCCTGAGGAGTACTCAGTAAATACGGCTGCATGCTTTGTGGAATGAAATACAATAATATGCGGTAAACCAAGTTGCCTGCTTTGTGGAGTAAAATTAGTTGGGAGTCGGCACTTATTCTGTTCCTTTCAGTAATGTTTCCTCATTCAATTTGAGCCAAAAAATATTCCGCAGTTATGAACCAGTACCAACCAGCTCAAACCAGGATTCTGCCTTCTTTATAGTTCTCCCTTTCATGAAAAGATCACTTGCACAACAATAACAGTGCAGTCCGCTTACAACTGCCTAAATATCGTACAGGAGAGCGAAGAAGTAATTAGGCCAGACTGCTACACTGCTCTCATGAGAAAAATGATACACAAGGTGTTACCAACAGCCTCCACTTTAAAAAGCTGCAAGTTAGAGCTTGTGGTGCATATACCTTTCTATGTCCTCAGTCTTCCTTTCTTCGCTCTAGGTTTTATCCCAATGTGCAGTAGTACCTAACTAGCCTATTCATCTACGTTGTTGCAAACCACTTTACTCATGGAACAAAACACAGTATCACAAAACAACGCATCCAACCAGCAAGTGCAAATACTTGACACAATTACGTCATATTGCTACAGATGTGGCAGAGGTTCAGGGGAGGATGAAACGCTCAATCAGAAGAAAAATTCTTGGAACGCTAGGTGCCGATGGTGTCCGCACTTTGACCAGCGAACTTGTCTTCTTGCAATCGAATAGTAATAATAATATGTGAGGTTTTCCATCCCAGGACCACGATATGATTAAGAGGGATGCCGCACCGGAGGGCTCCAGAAATTTCGACCATCTTGTGTTCTTTAACGTATACTGACGTCGCACAGCCCATGGGCCTCTGCCATTTCGCCTCTAGTGAAAGGATACCGCCATGCCTGGGATCGAAACCGCGACCTTTGGTTCAGCAGCCAAGCACCCTAGCCACTGATCCACCGAGGTGGACTTCGTGAACTCCACTTGCGGTTGCAGCCATAAAGAAGATAAGTCAGCTTGTCAAAACGTCAGCTCCAGCGACCACCTTATGTTCCCGAGTATTTAATCTCAGTGAATGTGGTAGGAAAAGTTGACGCTACCTTTGATGAAAGCATAAAGTAAACTTGCAGTGATAAGACATATGATTGTGTAGACGAACGTAAGTGGACTACATAGACTGAAACTGATGCATTTCATTTTATGAGCACTGTACATGTAGAGCCAATGCACTTTCACAAGATTCACAAAGAGAGGAGAGAGAGAGAGAGTGAGAATTTATTAGAAGGCAGAGAGGTCGGCCTGAGCTAGTTCGCTCTAGCCTGCTACTCTACACGGGGGATAAGGGAAAGGGGAAAGAAAGAGGGATGAAGGGTGATGATGGGGACAAGAAGAGGTGGTTCGTATGTACAGTAGCCACTTAGCATAGTACCCTACAGTCTAGTTTCTAGTCCAGTGCTTTTTATAAAGTCTAGAATAGCCTTTATAGCAGTTTTTGACACTGTTTGGTCGTTCATTGCTGACAATATCTGGCTTTCACTTAATGGTGTTCGTCTTATGCTTGCCAACGTTGCAGTTAGTATTTTTCTTTGCGCCACGTATAATGCACAGTCACAAAATATGTAAGCTATCGTTTCGCGCACTTAGCAGCGTTCACAATTCGGGCTGTCCGCACGTCCGATTAGGTGGGTGTAGTGGCGAGTGAAGGTGACGCCCAGGCGAATTCGGTGCAGTATATTAGCATGTCTTCGGCTGATTTTATCTGAAAGACGAAAAGTCATACCGGGGTCTGTTTCCCGCAGGCGCTTGTTCCGGTGATCTGGTAGCGACCAGTAAGTGGCAACGCATTCGCGCATGAGTGATCTTAACAATGTGTTGACGTCACTTCGCGAATACGGTACTTTGACGTACATAGGAGCGTTGTATATTGCCGCTCTTGCTTCGCTATCGGCTGTTTCGTTGCCAACCAGGCCGCAGTGTCCAGGAATCCATTGAAGTGTAATCAAGTGACCGCTCCTGTGTGTTAGGTCAAATGCTTGGATGATTCCTAACTCTAACTCGTAAAATTGGCCTCTTCTTGAGCAAGAATGGATAGCTTGAAGCGCTGACTTTGAATCAGACAGAATCGTCCATTTACGTCCATTTACAAGATTCACAAACTTATCGCGAGCCAAAAGGCCGCAGTGGTATCACCCTTTCTGTAATAGTTATGCAGATATTATTATTATGAAGCAGCAACCTTTCCCTTAAGAAGATGGATTTATATTTAATGTATGTGATCTGTCACTAGCCACAGCTTTAACTAACTTTACAGCTGATGTGGTAATACTACTTGTAGGAGATTCAGTCTTAAACAAAAACCTGTTTTTAAGAACCAGGGGCTGCATAATCTGGCCATCTAAACATGCAGCTGATATTATAACCACAACCTTTGAAGAGCATCTAAAGCACTCAAACTAGTGTGATTTGCAGCTAAATTCGCTTACGTGTATCAAACTACACATCAGAAAAAATAACCTCTGCTGCCCATCTGTGAAAACTTTACTGCACACAACGCACAAAATCGTTTTTACAGCACCTCATACTTTTTAAGATGCCTATACTATATTTTGCTTAGTGATGCTTTCAAACTATGTTATATCGAAAAAAAAAAAACTTCCATTTCGAAGCACTCCAGTTGCATTTTCAAAATAAACATAAATCACCTAACAATGTGAAAGCTTCAGCTAGCTGGTTTGTCAAACTCAAACGTCAAAGAAGAGAAAAACACTGAAAGCACTCCATGCACACTTTTATGTTCCTTTTTTGTGCCCTTGTATTTTGCACTATTTGCAGTTGAAAGGCGGATTAACACATTCCTGATAACAAGGATACAGAGGCCGCATGCCAACATACTTGACACTGTGATATAAGGTCAATGTAGCAGACGTGATTACAAAAGGAGATAAGATAACAAGTTGGCCGAGGACGGCCGATTCCAACCGCTACGGACACCAAACTTTCCGCTCGACCCTCACATTTCTACAATCGTTTTTGTGGCTTTGTGAGCGTTATTCCAATTCGTTGAAACCACAACCAAGAAAATACATAGGAGTAGGCGGCAAGGGCATTTAAACTTTTGAAAGTTTCTATTACCTAGATTCTTAAAAAACAACACATTCTACTTCACGAACAGATGGGTGGGGCACATTGGTAGACTGTGATAAACGTAACACAATAACAAATATTGACGGAAAGAGGGTGAAATGAGTTCCTTGGACCTCGAAGAACTATCACAGCTTGTTTCTTAAACATGGCCACAAAGGCTACAAAGTACACGCCGGCGTTTTCTCATTTAGTGAAAGGACATGAATTGTGGGCATATGTATGAAGATTGTCAGAGCACGCAGCTATTAGCAGATGTGTTCAGCCTTCACACAGGCCCTCTTTTTCAGCCATAAACTCTCAACACTGACATTTCTGCTACCTAATTTACTATTGAAATATCCGTGTAAACAGAGGTTGTGTGGAGCCCCTGCTGACGGATTTTTCATCGCAAGCTTCCATCTTCCCTTTCTTACCATAGTACACACTTGTATACTATTGAATATAACACGTTTAGCTGAATGCAACAATACGAGACAGTACACACCACATGTTCTACATATAGTAATGATCAGAGCTATAGACCATAGGGAGGGAGGTAAAATTCAGATTAATGGGGGGAGTTTTACAGTGGAAAAGTCATAAAAATAGGTGCTTTACAAGGCATTCAAAAAGTACCCCCCGCCCCCCCAAAAAAAAGAAACTTTCTGGCTATGGGCCTGTTAATATAGTTACATCTTCTGTCACTAGTTTTACTAAAGAAGTACTCTCGTCAAGGATGCTCATCATCGTCCTACATAATGCCTGGGGAAATGTCATTGCCCTGTGGTCAAATCTGGACATTCTTTAGGACCGGTTAGCTGAATGTGCTCAAGGTAGAGTAGGTTATTGCATCCACTTCTACATGTCGCAGTACATAGAATTTAGCATGTGCTTTCATGCATTAATTTCTCATTGAAACAGGCTGGTACAGTACGGTTACTCAAGCACAAGGCTACTGCAGCTGGTCCAAAGGAAGTTTATTTGCAGCAATGCAAGCTTTCCAGGTGGAGGAACTGTCACAACAAGGCATCACATCATGCAGCAAAGCAAAGAATGTCTAGCAAAGGATGCTTAAGTGCACTTAGAGGGAGTCTAAAGACAAAAACTATTTTTCTCGTATTAGTAAATTACTCGTTCACGTTACCGAAAAAGCCATGCTTGACGCAACAAGGTGCTTGGCACGTGAGAAAATGCGCAAAAAGGAAACGCGGACTGCAATGCCACTTTGGCGTTACCGCGGCAGTAGCTGTGACGTCACAGATTTTAAAAGCATCTACAAGGACATACGTATTTCCTAATAGATAAAAATGAAGTACATTGTTTTTTTCAGGTAGCCAGAGCCTTAACATAATAAGTATCACGAAATTTTGTTGAGTCAATGTGACAAAAATATGAAAGAAGGCACTTCCAAATCTGTAATGTAACCATCAGAGGTGTCAGTGGGAGATCTAAAAATGAAACTTCCTGACATTGATTTTCTCATCTATTAATGAATCTATATTCATAAAATTACCAACACTGGGGTTTTCATATTATAATTTATCAGTATAACATAGCTGTTTCATTTTAGTGTCCCAAGTGTCCTTCTACTTTGCGTACACCTAAAAAAAAAGAGAGCAACAACCTAACGTTCAATGGCCCTGGCAGGTCGAAGGCAACTGGCGACGACGGCACCTGTTGCCTTCGGCTTGAGCCAGTCTGATCTCAAACAATGACTGCGGCACCGAATGCCTATCATTGCACAACGAAGAATGCCAGGCCCAAAATGACAGGTTACGCACACACAGCTGTACTTAAAAAAGCAGCCGTTGACAAAGAAAGAAGGGCAACTCTGTTAGGTAACTGCATAGCATTCATTGCCAGTAAAACATTCCAATTACTGCACACACCATTTATCTACAATCGATTACGACCTAACTGCATGCTTATCAATCACTTATGCAAAAAAGTTGTGCAACCTGGTTTCCTTTCAAAGGGTAAATACTTTTCGAAGAAAGAAATTGACGTTCAAACCTGGAATATGAGCTTTGGCTGGGCAGTGATATTATTCCCTGATGATATTTGCCGCAGCATTAACATTATCGACTTCAAGCTAGTGACTCGAACATGTGTCTATATTAATTTACAATCTGAATGATTCGAGAAGTGCTTGACATAATGGAAATTACAAAATGTGATTCGATGGAATGCCTAATGAGTGGGATGGTCCACAGCATTAACATTATCGACTTCAAGCTAGTGACTCGAACATGTGTCTTTATTAATTTACAATCTGAATGATTCGAGATGTGCTTGACATAATGGAAATTACAAAATGTGATTCGATGAAATGCCTAATGAGTGGGATGGTGACGGCTGTGGGTGGGGCTTGTATTTATCCTTACATTGTAGTTAACTACAGCCAATCATGGCAGACAAAAAACACCAAGGTCTGAGCTGTTGCAAAGGGCTCGAGGGCTGCAACAAGCAAGAATGCGTAAGGGAGACCAGTGAGGAAAGATCTTCAAAGTTTAGAGCAACAGAGAGTGGAACACTAGTTGGTGGGGATTTTTTATAGAAAAGGTTCACATTTACTCTTGGGTTCAGCGACGTTGATTGAAGGGCCAGTTAATTCATCATTGGTTGGAAAGATATATGCCAGCCAATAAATATAACACTCTACATGTGTGTTCACGTTTATACCGGAGAGAGCAGCACAGGGCTTGTCCTCTATAGCACCTGTTCTTTCCCCTTTTTTTTTCTTTGTGTTTGAGCCTGATTTACTGGTTCTTTAGGTGCACCTTTAGATTGTAGGTGGTTCACCTAACCTTAGTTACTATTCTGGCATTGTTTGCACGATAATCATTTACAAGCTAAGAGAAAACGTCGCCTTCATCCGCCAAACTGCGGCACACCTGCATTTCCCCCGCTGAAGAGCCATGATAACTGGCGTCTGGTTTCCACTCGAACCGTAATACATGTCGGCTAATGTATATACCGTGCATATTACGAGTTTAAAGGTTCGTCATTACTACATAAAACATTAAGTTGGGCTCAGCAGCACTGTACGCATCCCCGACAAATTTTGCTAGGACATTCAAGTTTCCAACATAAAATCAGCAACACACACATCTGCCTGGAAGGGGTGATTAAACTACCTGAAACACTTGAGAATTCCTTGACGTCACGAAAATAACCGAGCGCTTCTATCATGCAATTTCTCTGTGGGGCGAACTGCAACGACCTCTGGGCGGGGTTTTCATTCTTCTTAGGTAGTAACAGAGTATAGCTTGCACATTAAGAATCTCGGATACAGGCACCACCATAAACTTAAGATTAAATTGCGCCGGTTCATGCCCGTCGAAACCACCACAGTCGCACGAAAGATGCAGATCGTCTGCAAGTTTGAACTGTTCTCCGGCGCAAACTGGAAAAGGCAACAGATATTTTCGACTCCGCTCAGTGGTCGCGGAGCTATACGATGCAAATTTAAAGTCAATGATAGGAATGCGCCCCGCATCCCCCGACGCGAGTGGGCAAAAATGCGCATATGCGTTCCGGCGGGGCGTGTGAGGAAGTGAGGCAGACTAGACATCATCCGCGCGCGCGCCCACTGAAGCAGCCCGGGCCGAATCAAAAATAAGCCACGGAATGCGCTGATTTGCGATGCGTTCAACCCGAACCGGCGCTCGCTTTGACATTTATGTATGTGTTTTTTGTTAGCTCCTGCAGCGGCAGCTTGGGTCCGACTCATCGGTGCGATGAGACGGCGTCGACGGGACGCCAGCATTTTTTTGCACGCTCCGACGCCCACAACTCACCCGGCTGTTCACGCCCACTACAAAATACCGGCGTCGTCGAAGACGCCAAGAACAAACGAACAGAGCAAACAAAAACGAAAGCGAGGAAAGGAAGGTCTCCACAGCGAAAGCGGCAGCCGGGCCGGCTAGGCTAGCGGGGACAAGTTTTTCACGGCCCAAAAAGTGTGCCGGCGCACCGCAGAGTAGTGAGTATTGGGGTAGTGTGTTGTGGGGAGGTAGAAAGGCGCCGACTGTGGCACAGCGTCGATACCACACACACATACGGGTTGCTCAAAAGCGTGACACAGATAGACCCCCCCCCCCCTCGAAAAAAAGGCAAACAAAACGACAAAACAGGGACGCTGTGTCGCGCCATGCGCGCGGCGATCGCGAGAGAGAATGCTACTCATCCCTATTGTGCCAGCTTTTTTTCTTCTTCTTCCGCGCTGCCTCGACTTGATCGACCATTAAAATGCGCCGAGGGACTGCACGCAAGCCAAGGCGGATCGCGCAATTTGCGCCTCTCTCAACACTCGAGGGGCGACAGCTAGTTTCATCGGTACACTCCTCCCCGCAACCTTTGCGGAGCGGCATACGTGGCTCGGGCCGAAACGGGCCTTTTGGCCGCAGGCGATACCCGTGCAACCCAACTGGCTGCAAACATCGCGCCGGCGAAAGTTTTAGAGAAACCAACAGAACGACAAAAGCACGCTGGCGTGCAGGTCGCGACGCTAACACCCGGGTTTGCGTAGAGTGCGCCAGAAGACGAAGGAGGAAAAAAACAACTGCCCACCGCGGTATTTGCAATCGCACACTTGCCAGACGCGCGCAGCCACGCTGTGCGATCCGGATCTTACCTCTCGCAAAACTTGCCCCCAGGAAAGACCTGTCACACCTAGGCCTGCTACGCGGAATGCAGCGGGCCTCGGACGATCGCAAGCGGTAGGCAGGCACTCCCGTTTTGTTTTCACATCCGACCAAGTCGAGCCGCGCAGCACAGAGCGGGCGCACGGGTCCGCATACCAACGCAAGGCCGCCGGCAGGCAACACGCAAATCCAGCAGGGGCTGGGCACTTGTAGCAACCACCGACACAACGAAACGTCGAACCGTAGGGCTTTGCTGCGAGGCGATTGCGCACCGAGTCCGCGGAATCTTTCCGTCGCGATCCGGGTACAAAATGCACGAACTGTAGGGGCGGGAGCCGCGCTTTCAGTCAAAACATTCTTCGCACCGCACGCCACATTGTACGGCGAAACAACAAAAACAAATCGCGAGAACTACTGATCCCCCCCACTCTTTCCTTGGGCCGCCGCTTTGCCCAGCTTGTGCTGCACTTCAAACGGGGCACAGCTAACTTTCGTGCACCTGTCGGCAGGTGTCTCTCAGGTGAAATGGCCTGCTTTTTTACCTCTTGTATTTTGCTTTCCCATATTTACGCTTGAAAAAAACTTCTACCTCTGCGTCAGACGACGACCAGCGCGGGATATAGCGTCACACTGGTGTTCGGTTAATGACATAAATGAAACGACGGCAACTAATCGCATTAGGCAAGTTAAACAGTGTCAGATATCCTACGTTTACGCGACGGCTTGTGGCGCTACCTGGACAAAGAGGTAACAACGCGTGGATGTATGTTGCGCCACTACCCAGAAGCTTATTCCTCTTTCACAACGCGACTGGCCGCTGATGCGATGCGTTCTTTCAAACACATTGTTCATGTGTTCCCAGGTGGGTCACTGCAAATGGCAAATTCTTTCAAGAATTTAACCTCGCGGCTCGGCTAATATCTGCGGAATATTTGCCATCGGAAAGTGCTTTGTTGTGAAATTGAAACGGCAGTCAATGCGAGCTCCCGTGTTCTGATACCGACACACATAGAGAGAGAGAGATAAAGATGCAAGGAAAGGCAGGGAGGTTAAGCAGACGCACATCCGGTTTGCTACCCTGCACTGGGGAAGAGATGAAGGGGAAAAAAGAGGTTGCAGAGAGATAAGAAGGTACACACAATCACGAGCACACTCGGGAGAGCACACACAGTCTACAGGCGGTCGCTCGGGTTTGTTGACTTTAAGTAAACTAGGAGTGCTTTAGTCGCTTTCTGCGCAACTGAGGCAGATGTCCAAGGTCCTAGAATCTTCTGTACCCAAAATGGTCTATATAACTCTATGAATGCCGACGATTAAGATGTAAAAAAATTTCCGGACGCCGTCCCCCACTAGCAACGTCTGTGCTCTCAATAAAGTTGGTTATTTACGTATATTTTTTAATGAGCAACATCTGCGCGCCAGCCTTTTATCGCAGCACGATGACAGAAAATCTTCATTTGACAAATATAAAAACAAAATTGGTAGTCTAAGATAGTCAAGGGTCGTTAAGAGAAAAAAAAACATTTGTTTTAAAATTAGTAAATTGCCGTTCAACAGACTGAAAATCACAGCACTTTCAGCGAGAATACGCTCAGGAAAATCAATGTAAAGCTTTTATTTTTGAAGTTTCGCGCTAGGAACCCAGCACCTGAATGTTAGCGTGACGAGACTGATTGCAAAGGGAATTTTTTTCTTTTTTTTCTCGTTCTTTGTCCACATTGTTTCAACATTATATCATTCATTTCTGCCATCAAACAATAAAGCGAACGCTACATATGTCTGTGACGTAACGAGATGGTGCGAAACTTCCAGGCGTTGTCGCCTTTTTCTTTTTTGTTTCGTGTTCTGAACATTACGTCATAGATTTTGATCGCATCTGTTGGGATCCCGGCATTCTACGTGACGTACGTGAGCCGGCTAAGATCGGGGGCGCTGCCCCGCCGCGGTGGTCTAGTGGCTAAGGTACTCGGCTGCTGACCCGCAGGTCGCGGGTTCGATTCCCGGCTGCGGCGGCTGCATTTCCGATGGAGGCGGAAATGTTGTAGGCCCGTGTGCTCAGATTTGGGTGCACGTTAAAGAACCCCAGGTGGTCGAAATTTCCGGAGCCCTCCATTACGGCGTATCTCATAATCATATGGTGGTTTTGGGACGTTAAACTAAGATCGGGGGCGCAACCTGGAAACTATATAGGGTGAGAAGGGGGGGGGGGGCAAAAGCTCAACCATCCTTTATGTATGTTCTTCTATGTTTTTGTGTGTGTGCGTGTACCCACGTACGCCTGCAAAATTGAAAAAAAAATCTCCCCATCTCCACAAAATGAATGAGGAGCTTGCTCGGAACTGATCGGGAGAACCCGCGAATCCTCCGCACAAGTAATGTACCATGGATTTAGTCATCATAGTCATCTACTATCATACTAATTTGTGTACATTTTCATGGAGTAATATCTTTTACTCTAAAAAAGCAAACAATACTTCAATTACGGTCACGTGACAAGGCAGCTGGAATAGGTAAGCTTCTGCCACCAGCTGGCACCACACTATTTTCGTGATTTTCAAGGAAGAAATAAAAAAATATAACTCCACTTGCGAGATAATTATGGTTGGTTTCATTCACTATGAGGGACAATCTTTCCATCCGTGCCATCAGCTCATTTGTTGTTCTTGGCAGTTTTCGGTCCCTTTAAATGTGTTCTGAGAATGCTTTCGAGTTTATTGTTGGCCAAATATAGATCAGTAGTGGGTATGCGCCAGTAATCACCATCATTAAGTGCACTGAAGTCAGAAGAAGGAGGTCATGGCCTCTGGGCCGGGCCGCCGAGGAAGCCGTTGGACCCCAAACAAAGCGGCCACAACAACCACAAAGTCGGTTGCCGCCCACAGTCGGAGCTCGCGCACAGAGCGCGACCGTCGACGTCGTCACCAAAGACGCCAAAGCGGGAGAGCACGCAGCCGCGCCCGATGTCGTCCCGGAGGCACCGTCACGCGAACTCGCGATCCAGACGTCGTGCAGTGGCGAGGACACGGCCGGGTATTCAGCCACGTGGTGCCGCAGTATCGCCATGACGCGCAGCATGGGTGATGACGTCGGCACGGGCAAGACGTACACTATGGCCAGGGACAACTCGTCGCTACACGAGAAGACGTACACCCTGACAGCCGGCGTCGGTGACTCCACGTACACTCTCGGAGGCAATAAGCCGACGGAGACGACAACGGCAGGTGCGCCGTTGATGACCACGATCAACCTGGACCCTTTCTCGGTAACACCAGACATGAGCCTCGTGTACCTCTCCGATACCTCCGAGACGACCAACACGTACACAGTGGCACCGTCCACTAGAAGACAACGGCAACCGCTCGAAGAAGGTGGGCGAGGTCGTTCGCCCCGAGACCAGCACGGCGATGTGTCCACGAGGCTTGCCGGGGGAGAGAAGAGGAGCGCTCTCCGGAGGAGCGCTACTCCTAACGCGACGGCAACTGCTCTGCTACCCCATCGTCGTGTCCGCGGTTCTTAGCACCCTAGCGGCGCTCCTAGCCGTCGCGCCCCGAATCTCCTCGGCTCACCACGACGGCGGTGACGACATCCATCAGCTGGCCCAGCGTCACGCGCACTCGATGCAGGGAGGCCTGCTCTCCGAACGTTCCATGGCCGGTGCCGGCCGATGCTCTTCAGCACCCTGCCGGCGAGACGGCGCGTACCTGGCCCGCCATTTGGCTCTCAGGGACGCGTCTCCCTGCCGGGACTTCGAGAGGTACGCGTGCCAGGGCTGGAGGGCTCGAAACGCGGCTGCCCGGTCGGCCGACCAGGACCAAGTCCTAGAGCTCGAACAGAAAGCCTTCCAGTGGCTCCGAGGTCGCAAACCGGTGGGACCGCTACTAGAGAAATGCGTGCGAGACAATCAGAACGGAGACCGACAGCTCGTCGACTACCTGCTACCCATGGTCACGCTGGGAGACTTCCCGTTCTCAGGCTCACGAGCTGGTTCCGTGGCCATCTGGCGCGCCGCGGCGCGCGTCCTAACGTACTCCGGCTGCGCGGCGCTCCTCTCCGTGCACGTCAAGCCGGATGGTACGGTCGCGCTGGGACTCCCGGACACGCTGAGCGAGGACAGCGACATGGACGCCGCGGAAAGCGCTTACCGCGCGCTCGCCGCTTCCTTCAAGGCTCTGACTGGCGCCAAAGGCGAAGGCGCCGTCCGCTTCGCCCTGCGCGTGGAGCGCGCCGCGTATTACGGTGCCGGAAGCGGCAAAACGGCGAAGGTCGTCGCGTCGCAGTTGGGCGAGCTGTGGGCTTTCGTCGGCCAGGTGCGGCGAGGACTTCCCAGCGGCGCCTCGGTGACCTTGCTGTCGCCCAGTTACGTGCGTCGCCTGCGCGACATCGTGCAACGGTCTCCGCCGGATGCTGTGCTCAACTATCTGGCGCTGAGATTGCACTTCCAGGCAGCGCCGCTTACACCACCGGGACCTCTACTAGACGCTTACGAGAAGCACACGGGTCGCGGCGACCGGTGGCGCCAGTGTTTCGGCGTCGCCCTGGCTTTCGCGCCCACTTTGGTGCTCGAGGCGGCGCGAGCCGTGACGGGCGCCGCGTTCCTCGCGGAGCAGGCGGCCCAGTTGGTCAACGCGGTGCGCCACCAAGTCTTAGACCTCATGGTCGAAACGCCGTTACTGAGCGAATCCGCGGCGCACCTTGAAGTCTTGCGAAAAGCGAGACTGCAGTTGTTCGGTCCTCCGTGGTCGCAAAACCCCGTGGCCGTCACGCGCTTCGAAGACGCTGTTCCGAGACCCAAAGGCGGACAGGCGGCCCTTCGTTCATGGGTCGCCATAGCCGCATTCGAACTCGAGAGGCGGGTGTCGCGCGAGTCCTGGCCGCGCGCTGGGCCCTGGAGCGGACGTGCGTCTTGGACGCGGCTTCCGGAAGACTGGCCGTGCCGCCACTGCTGCTCAACGAGTCCACACCGGGAGGCGTCATCGGGGCCCTGCAGTTCTCGCGCGCGGGAGCCCGCCTCGCCACCTGCCTGCTCCGGTCGCTGCTGGCTCTCGAACCCACCGCCCTGCCACCTCTACCTCCGGCGGCCGCGGCCCACGTCCGACGTGCCCGGTCTTGTCTGGACGGCCAGAAGCGCAGTAAAGATGTGCGGGAGTCCCTTCCCGCGTGGGCGGGTCTGAGACCGGCGTTGCGCGTCTTCAAGGAACTCGGAGGAACTCGCCTGTCCTTCGAGGGCCTGTCGGAACTGGGCGGAGTCCAGCTGTTTTTCGTCTACTGGGCGCTAGACCATTGTGGGACAGTAGTGACGCAGGGCGGCGCTTCCAGGAACGTTATAAATGCGGCTGTGGCCAACGAACCGGCGTTTCACGAAGCGTTCCTCTGCGCGCCCCAGAGTCCTATGAACCCTCTGCCACACTGCGAACTGTGGCGCTCCGGCGTCAGCGGCGGCGTTCACCAATGATGTGAAGGAGGCGGTCACTTTGTCGAAGACTTCCAATCACGCGCAACACGTGGACGCACGAGTGCGAGCTTTACAGCTATAGCCGGGGGCGTTCGAAGAAGAAAAAAAAGCAACCTTTCTCACCTAGTCGTGGCCTCCTGCGTACCCGAAGGCACACCGTCCGGGAGCGGATGCATTGGTGGATGTGCGAGATCACCTCGTTGTGAGTGCAGTTGTCTAAGGAGCGTCCGTTCACCTCGAGAATCTCGTCCCCAACTTCCAGGTCCGCGCGATCCGCGGGCGATCCTGATACAGCGGCGAGGAAAAGGGACAGGACATACAAACAATCACGTTGGCCGGCCACGCATCGGCCAGAACAACAAGGCACGCGCGAACCGCTGGAGTTGTTTTTCGCTCATGATCACGATGCCAAAATAGCAATGCATAAAAAATTTAAAAAAAGGAATCGCTCCCTTTTGCCTTTCCCCGGGACTAGCACAGCGCGACGCACGTGTAGGAGAGGAACTTGAACGCCAGCCATCCCATCGATCCCTACTGGAGCGGCGGCGACCACGTGACCTCCCCTTGCTCCCTTTTTCCCCTCTGATCCCCCCACATCGAAGAGCGCGCTCGCGAGGAAAAGCAAGCACGGTAGCGCCGGAGACGCGTGTGATGCTGGGAAAGCCGAACGGTGGCGGGGGAGGAAAAAAAGAAAGGCTTTTGCAGTTCGAGCTCCAGCTAGAGAAGAAGCAATGCGCAACCGTGGACACGGGCCGCGCTTCCTTTTTCGGCGTACTCGCGTAAACCGACTGACGCTTATAGCGATGCGCACGATGAAACGAAACGAGACAGTCCCTTTTCGCGGCTCAGGTAATTTGCGCTGTTGCGTCCAAAGTCACGGTCGAATGCGCGCGCTAGCGCGAGTCCCGGGGAAAGCCCTCGTATTGACGTTGTCTGCGCGAAAAAAAAAATAAATCGCGACATGCCAACATTGCGTGCTCTCGGAACTCCACGTACCGTACAGCCGTATGCGGCGGTCTGTGGTCTCTACGATCACGATGACGTATCCGCCGAGGTCCACCATGGTCGGTGCGCCGCCGGCCGCCCGCTAGGAGGACTGCGCGAGCGGGCCTGGACGGGGCGACGCCGCCGCGGCGAGCAGCATCGCCCGCGTGTTAGGCCTAGCGCGATGGCTTCTCTTCTCTCCTTGGCGACCGCCGCCGCGCCACCCGTCGCTCGACGGCGCATGCGCGCGCCTCGTGTCGTTCGCGACCTCCAGCGCCGGAGGTGCAAACAATGAGCAGGGTCGAACGTGTGGTCCACGGTCAACGGGAATTCTTTAGCGGGCTGAGCCAGCCAGATCGCTGCGTGCCTTCGGTCGATCCCGAAGCGTGCGTCTCTGTTTTCGTTTGCGCGAAGGATACTAGATGTGTCGTGATGGTACGAGTTACAGGAGCAACTTTTTTCAAGCCGCCTAGAGGAAAGCCTCACCAGCACCTACCCTCACCCAATCCTACACCAGTACTTTCCCCTCCCCGAGCCGCAATGCAACACTGGTTTGAACATCCCAAGAGAAAATCCTGCCAATGACCATGCGTACAATTGAACGAAAGAGCGCAAAAAAACGGTGTCATTTTGTCTTCAAGCATCTGCCGCAGTGGTGTGACAGTTGGGGCGCTCGACTGCTGGCTGGAAGGTCGCGGGGGTGGCGCTTCGGCTTGTTTTGACTACGGGAATTATATGAGCGTTGGGTGCTCACGGGAAGACGACAACGAGGCTGTAAAGGGCGATATGGGGTGGGCAGGTTTTGAGGCGAGGGGAAGCGCAGAGCAAAATAAGGTTCGAAGAAAGGCTAAGAAATATGAAGGAGAGTAGATGGGCAGAGAAGGTGTTCCGTTATTTGTATAGGAAGAGCGTGGACACACAGTGGAGAAAAAGAACTAGAAGACTCACTAGTAAATATACGGCTGGTATTGTGAGCCATATGTCAACAAAGAGCGTTAAGGGAAAAGTCAGGGAGGCGGAGAGGATTTACTGGATGGCAGCTATGGAGAAAAAACCGGCTTTGAGTAACTACCGAAAGGGCAAAAATGAAATAAGGAGGGAGGCATTTTACGATAATTCAAGGGGAAGCGCTTTACTGTTTGAAGCGAGATCGGGTTGCCTTAGAACGCGTAGTTATAAAGCAAGATTCAGTAAAGAAGAAGAACAATGCACATGCTGCGGGAAAGATAAGGAAACGGCGGAACATGTTCTGATTGAATGTGGAGATATCCACCCAGGTGTACGTTTGGGCACGAACCTACAGGAAGCCTTGGGTTTTAGGGACAACAATGGAAAGCTGAACACACCCGCGATTGAAATAAGTAAGAGACGGTTAGAGTATTGGTGGCAGAAAAATTAGAGAGAAAGGACAAAAATAAATATTGGAAAAAATAAATATGGACAGTGTGCCGTAAATGGCAGAGAACTTAAGCTGAAAATTTACCTTTTTTCCATTAAGATAGAATTTATCGAAGTAGAGGCATTAGGCCAACATAAAAAAAAGGGAAAAAAGTTTTTTTTTGTCGAGCCTGGTGGCATACTTGTCACCACCCCGTTATAAAGGGGACGCTCATAGCATCCATCCATCCATCCACTAGGCGGCTTGCTCCGGGCCGTGAACGTGAAGCCTATCCGGCGAGTAGTCTACGTTACGTAAAGATTTACGTTCCGTAAAGACACGCGCATGCGCAGATTCTATCCGGTAACACGGTAACGTAAAGAAGCATATGTACAAGCTAAAACTGTCACGGTGGCCGCATTTCGGTGAAGGTGAATGTGCACTTGGTGATGGGTGCCCGTTAAAAAAAAACACCATGTGGTAGAAACTTCCGGAGACTCACTTTACGGTGTCCCTCATGATCACAGCGTGGTTTCGGGACGTAAAAACCCCGACAGTTATTATTTTGCAGCCGAACAATGACCGCCATCTGGGCTTGCTTGCGTTTACTTTCTTGAAAACTCGGCGCTCGCTATACTCTCCTTTCAAAACTGCTAAGTCAAGCTGATAACGTGCATGCTGTTGCGATACCGGAAAGTGCTGAGCACATCGCGACAATAATGCGAGAAAAGACAGGCGAAACAGATCACCGCTGTCGTTATGAGACGTGAAAGACGCTCTTTTACACGCTTATTCTGACAGTTCACTCAAAGGAAAGATGGAGTAAAAAGGGCGTCTTTTTTGTCATACAACAGTAATAGTCGTCTATCTTGCGTTATTGTCCTTGCATGCACTATCGCCGCGCGCCCGCCGCTTTTAGGTCACGAACGACATGGTGCATGTCACCAGCGTGGCATAACTTTCTTATAGGAAGTGGCCAGCGCCTAGTTTTCAAGAAAGGAAGCGCAAGCAAGCCGGATGATTATTAGGGAGCTTTGGAATACCGTTTGCAAGCGTTGCGGGCGTAGCGGGCACCATATGAGCTTTAGAATAGCGTTTGCCCTGCTGCGATCCGCAACGCACGATCACAGCGACACCTATAGCCTCGAAACCAGACGCTTGCGGGCCACATGCGGCCGCCATCACCGCACGCAATTTCGGATTTTTTGCGTGTGGTCCGCGAACGCCGACTCGCGTTACGACGCATGCGCAGCGACCGCACCCAAGGGCTCGGGGTGCGCCATTATAAAACCTCCCGATTATTGTGGGACAAAAAGACACCCTTTCTTACTCAATCCTTTTTAAAGCGCAAGAACATCCAGTATTTGGGGAGTATTTCTGTCACATGCATGCAAAACTATCATATCTACCTGCCGTACTCCGCTTGTGTTATCACGGCGTTCCCGGTCACGAACGGCGACGGTGTATTATTGATTATTGATAATAACGGCATTATTGATAGGAATGTGGGAAGGGCCGAGTTTTCAAGAAAGGAAATGGGAGCAAACCAAGATGACAATTGCGGCTGTGTGGCAGAATTACTCACCAAATACTCCATCTCTTTACTACACTGTACAGATGAGGATGAACCATGTGGAAAAAAAAACACGCATTTACTCACTCTTTTTTTTTAGTGTGGGTGAATTAAACGAGTTTAAAATGACGTACGGAAAGATGAGCTACAGTTTGTAAGTATTCGTTCCATTGGTGGTGGTAGGATTCTGCCTTGGGTGGTGCAAAACCGTGTCGCATCATGGCGGGACAGCGGAGGGGGGGGGGAGGGGGGAGGAAGGCACAAGCACACCCGTGCTTCATCATAAAAGACAGAGCGTGGAAACACGCACGGACACAACAATCGTTGCGGTTGTCTCTGACTTCTTGAGTCCGGGATTGCAGGCGCTCTTTTGAGGCAAGTCTACTTGTGTTGCGTAATTATTTTATTTATTTATTTTATTTTAAAATACTGCAGCCCAATACAGGGCTATTGCAGGAGTGGGGTACATTTACATGAACAAAATACACTGATTACAAGGTTGACATAAAAAAAAGTGATTTATTATAACAGTGCGTCTACAAATTCCGACAACGATAATTCACGAATACTACCGGGAAATCATTCCACATTTCAATAACTCTAGAAAAAAAAAACTGTTCTTGAAAATGTTCGTGTGTGTAAAGAAGGCTTTAAGATGAGGCTGTGGTAACGTCTAGTTGAAAGAGTATCAGCATATGAGATGTAATCATCTGAAGATAGTCGACAAGATGAGTGAAGAAATGAATGCGATAGCTTCAAAGAATCGGTATCCCGTTCGGTGGATAGGAGAGGGAGTTTCAAGGAAGTCATTGCTGATGAAGGTGAAAAGTTATGATCGTAGCGATGGCAAATGAAACGAACCGCCTTCCTTTGAACTGATTCAATTTTGTTGACGTCGCATGTTATATGCGGGTTCCAGACACATGAAGCATATTCTAGTATAGGGCGTATGAGCGTTTTATACAACAGTAACTTGGTGCATTTCGGAGATTTAGATGACGTACGACGCAGGTAACCTAATTTTTTCAGTGCTATTCAGTGTATACCCTTGAGCTGCCGCTCCGATGCAGGCTTCCAGAGTAACCCCTAATTTCCGCGCACCGGTTCGCGTAAGTTGAAGTGATCTGCAAGTACCATCGTTCCCAGGGAGTTGATGTCGCCCGCTTGCTCACCAAAGAACGTTAAGGCCAATAGGCGTACGTAAGGTTGTCCATCGGAGAAGGCAAAAGTTCGTCGCCCCCCGCCCCCAACCCCTTCCTATTAATTAGGTCATTGTATACGGGGCAGATTTCGCGCCCCCCTCTTATTGGGTGACTAGTGCGAGGGGAGGGGGGGGGGGCAAAAGATCACACGTATCCTACCTGGGAAATCCTGTGATGCGGCGGATGGGTCAACGAAAGGAAATGTGAATTTCTCTGCGTCGTCGTGCTACAAATACAAAAGCTCCCTTTATGAAGCCCGCCTTCCCACCATATCATTTGACGTCAGACTATAGCCTGCCACTCATTGTCCATTTATTGTAGCCTATAGCTCACCTCCCGAGAAAAAAAAAGTGATCACCCCTTTTTTTTTTCACAAACACGCATCGACCGGCCGGCCATCCCCCCTTTCTTCCAAATGGGTTTTTTTTTTTCGTGCTAATAAATTACTCTTTCACAAGATGCTTGCTAAGGGAGATAACACGTGAAGGAAGGAGGGCGATCGCAAACGCCAACTTGAAATTCCTTTACCAAACGTCCTGACGTCACATATTTAGTCGTCTACTCGTAAAAGGAAAGTGCATGGTCCTCTGAGGAGGTCACAGGCTTAACCAATGCATTTGCTTGATAACATACCAAGCTTCAGGAAACTTAGTTTAGGCAATGTCACCAACGCCAATGGGCTTCTGTAATGAGGAGCCCACCTAGTGTTTGGAGGGGTGGCTCGCACGGGACCACCACCCACATACTCCCTGTATATAGATATAATAAAGTTTTCTCTCTCTCTCTGAGGAGGTGACAGGCTTAACCAACGCATTTGCTTAATAGCATACAAGTTTCAGGATACTTAGCGGAGGCACTGTCACCAAACCAAGGAAAAAAAAAAGCATAACGCTTTGAAATCCGTCACGTCACGCGTGGTAATTTCAGCGCGAAATTTAAAAATGAAATTTTGACCTTGACTCTTTTTTTGTATTAATAAACCTATAATGGCGAAATTAAAAAAAACATTAGAATTATCAGAGTACAATCTATCAATCTAAACATACTCACTGTTCGCAAAAGCTTGAATGGGGACGAGGCATGAGTGACCAATCATACATTTATATGTTCGTGATAGTGTTTGTGTATGTGCGTGTGTGCATACAGAAGTTAAATTAAAATATTTCCGGGAGGTGGTTTGATTCGTACAACCTCCTCTTGGGACACGCCCCCTGGAGAGGCCGCCACCTACTTAGCACCCCCCCCCCCCCCGAGAAACTTCGGGAGCCCCTCTTGTGCTTTATGAAGCAGTGACATGAACTTTAAAAACATTTTCGGATTGTTGCTCATATAGAATACATTAGTGTTGAAAGAAGAAAGAAAAATAGGAGGAAAAGAACGGCAGGGAGGTCAATCAGCCTATAGGCAGCCGGTTTGCTACCTGCACATAAAAGGGGGCTGGGGGAGATGAAAGATAGAGTAGAGAGGGAAGAGAGATAAACACAGCACATTCGACAGCACACGCGCCACACTGGTGTTGATGACCCTAAATTGAGTATTATGGCGCGGGATTGCATCGAATGTATTTTAACCTTTTGAAGTACTTCGTTATCAAGACGGCGGCTCCTGATCGACGTGTCATCGAAGTGTGACGTCA